>JASDQU010251800.1:0-16311 GCA_032191745.1 Picea mariana
TTCAAGGTGCCCTCCACCACCATCGTGGTCTCTTTTCCGCACATCCCCTCTCAGCAGTTCTGCAATAAATTCAAATTATCATTTACATTCATTGACCTCTTCCCGCAGGTCCATTTACAACTCATATTCATACTTATGATTTTTGCCATAATCCTTGGCCAGTTCAGTTATATTTACAATCTGGGGGAAACAGGGTGTTACACACTCCCTGATTGGTCCACTTGTACCTGCCCAATCAACAACCTGTCCACATCACTGTATAGTCAAATGCCATGTGTCACCTCTATACACTTTCACATTAGTATTATGATGTTAGCATGATGTCATATTGATGTCAACGCTGACTTTTTGCCTATTGATTGTTGACTTTTTGCATGTTTGGCAAAATGAACATATTGCGATATCTGGAGCATACGACGTCTGTTTGAGCCCGTTCAAGTTGCATTGGGTTTGTATCGATGATGCATACACACACGTCCATTTTTAAGCCATTCTGAGCACTTTGATTTTTAGGCCTTTCTAGACCCATTTTGGTCTCGAGATCCAATTCTGGATCCCTTGTAGTGGTGACACATGTCACTCCTTGATTGGTCCATCTGTACCTGCCCATTCAGTAACCTGTCCACATCACTGCATGGTTGTATGCCACATCTCACCTCCAGATGTTGCCACGTCAACTTGATGATGTCATGCTGACGTTAGCATTGACGTTTTGCCTGTTGACTGTAGACTTTTTGCGTGTTTGGAAAAACAAAAATATAACAATATATGGAGCATACTATGTTTGTTTGAGCCCGTTCAAGTTTCATTGGGTTCGTATCGACAAGGCCTACGTACACGTCTGTTTTGAAGCCATTCCGAGCACTTTGATTTTTAGGCCTTCCTCGACCCATTTTGGTCCCGAGATCCAATTCTGGATCAAAGAGTGATAGGAGGGAGTTCCAACACTGGAGTTTCTCTTGGGGGGTGCAAGGCATGTAAATATTGAGAAGCCAGATAGACATACCTAAGGGGATGTGTGTTAGATTGAACAACATCCAATTAGTTGACTCCTTCGCATTATTGATGTTAAAAACTTGCAGATCCCAAAGTGTGCAAATGCCTTCGAATGTCCCTGTTGCACTGATGGATCTGCTTTTGCTATCTTTCCACATAAGATCTGTGATTTTCAAAAATTCCTCTACTTGCTTCTTAGTCTCCTAGAGAAGGAGGAGGTGGGGATTTTCGTATTTGATGAGCTGTTGAACCGTTTCTATTTTTTCTTTCGAGCCCAGTCCTCTACAATTCCGGGATAGGAATTTTATCATTTAGAATGAGATTTGGCGTTTCCTCCTTTCAAGGTGATTGGAACGCTTTGATTTCGGTGGGATATGGTTTCTTTCTTCAACATTTCTTCCATATTTTTTTTCTTTCCCAATTTTTTTTCTTGATTCGCTAATTCTTCTCTTTTTTGGTTGTTGGGTTTGCGACCTGACTTTCTGGGGTGGGTTGTGTCCATAGAGTGTTCATATTATTCTTCTGAAATATCAATGTAGACTTCTCCTGCTTTGGGGGAGGGGGGAGGGGAAGGGACATTAGTGACTGGGGGGTGTTCTAGTTGATGAGGCGAAGAGTGGGAGGGCTCTTCTAGTTGAGGAGGCGAAGAGTGGGAGGGGTCTTCACCCAGATCTGGGACCGAAAAGGCTTCGAACTGGTTTGGAGAGGTGGCTTGAGGGAGGGGGTGGGGGTTACTGGGAGAGGAGGGTTTTGGACTGGAGGGCGCTACCTTTGGAGGGGAAAGAGGTTTCCCTTGATGCTGATGAGTTCCTTGCTTCCCCAATTGTTTCTTTTTCTTGGGCTGCTGCCATTGTTCCTCCTGGTCTGCCGTGTTGAATTCATTTTCCATCTTCGGACAATTCTTGGAAAAATGCCCATACTCATGGAAATATTTTCATTTGAATGAGAGCTTCTCATTATCTACCTTTTGAATGTATGACCATTTGTCTAGTGTGATATTGATGGATTTTGGAAGACCTTTTTTGAGATCCACTTCTGCATAGATCCACGCACAGGCTTGTAGACCATCCTTGGGTTCAACTCTGTTTATGTATTTTCCCAGTGTGTTTCCAATATTTTGGATAGTTTCATCATTCCAATAGTGGAGGGGGAGACAAGGGAGACAAACCCATACAAAAAATGCATTGGGGATGTCATTTTATGGACATAGATCAAGTGTCCAGTAGTTTAAGTACATACCTCTTGAACCCATGAAGTATGGTCCACTCCTGAAGATAAGATCCCTATCATTTTTTTCTTTGAAATACAATGCGTAAAATCCCTTTGCACAGAAATCATGGGTGAGATGTCCTTTGATAAGCGACTTCCAGTTCTCTCTAACCAGAAGGCCATTGTTTTTGGGGAGGGCCATAAACTTTTAAACAAGCCAATAAGTCCATTTTCCACTAGTTTCAGAGCATGGGCTCTAGAAGCTAGTTGAACTGGAACAACTGGGATTGCATCCGGCTTTTTTATGAACTTCGAGTTTTTTTGTTGCTTAGGGTTTCGGGAGAGAGGTTATGAGAAAGGAGAAGGAGGAGGGGGTGCCCCCACCCGAGGCCGAAGCCATGAGAGGGAGGTGGAAGCAGGGGCAACAGAAGGGCTGGCTATGGTTTGCGTAGAGGGTAAACAATAATTAACCTATAATAATTATTTAACATATTTATTTTAACCCGAAATTTATTGAGAATAAATAAATAAATTAAATATTCAGGGTGCAGGTACTTGAGAATGAGAAAGAATACAAATATGATATGGGTAATCCCCACCCCCTTCCACACACACACAAAAAAAATTAAAAATTAGTGTACGTAATCAAGAATCACTCTAATTCATTTGTTAGATTCAAATCATTCAAGAATTAAAACATTTTGGTGTCCACAATTCATGAATTGATATTCATGATTCAACATTGAATATTGACATTCCTTCTTTTTCTAGACATGGTGTGGAATTGACAAAATAAAAAAAAATAAAAAATAAAAAAATGTTTTTTTTTTTCACAAGTATGCATCTTTATCAAATTGAATAATATTGCATCATCATTTAATTTTATTGTTAAATTTGTGCTCAAGGTACCACATCATGGCTTCTTATGGGTTAGGTTTGTTATTCAAGTTAATATTTATTTTTCTTTAATCTTGAAAAATTATGAGCTTACTATTAATATCAATAAAACTAAGTTTAATTGTGGTAATTGAATTTAAGAAATGAATTTATCCTTTGACTTTGTATTGTATGGTGTTAACTCCCTTGAGGTGAAATATTACAAGTATTTAGGTATTGATTTGAATTGGAACTAGAACATTAAGAAGAGAATTATCCGTGTTTGAAAAACCTATTAGGCTCCTAAAAAAATGTCAAAACATTGAGGTTTAGGATTGAGATAAGAAAAAATTCCTTTTAAATCTTTACTTATCTKGATTATTCTTTATGAATATGAATTGGGCTTGCATTATCCCTTGCAAGACTTGGAACAAAATCRATCAAATCCAAAARCACTTCATAACGTATAATTTTAAAATTAAATGCAATGCTCCTTACCCCATTCATTGAAGATCGATGTAGTTCCATTGAGTATAAAGTTGTGAATAGATATTTAGATTATAAACATAAGCTAAATTTGAGCAAATATAGGCTCATTGTTTTTGTTTCTAATATGAATAGTAGCCATCACACGCTTAAAAGAGGTTGGCTATATATATTTTGAGGCTTGATTATATATTGGAATATAAAAGAAGACAAACAAATCAATAATATAAAAAATATTAAATATTACATCCCTATAAAGTTTAAAGACAAAATTTGGAAAGACCATGAAATTTTTAATCAAATGATGTTGGCGGTTGTTGGAATACTAGAAATATTTTATAAAGCCTAATTTTGTTGGTCAAAACTATTTTTCAACATTATGAGCTTAAAGAATAAAATACATATTGTCCAGTTCAAGACCAATTATCATGATTTGCATAGTGAAATTAGTCACTAGAGTAACCCAAAAACACCTTGGGATAAGTGAATTTGTAAACATTTGTTGGTTAACTAGGTGCAACAAGATTATCCTAGGGGCGCTTGGGGTTTAAAGTGGAGAAACCCACGGTGGGTAATTCTAAGTAATCATTCCATTACTCGTCTTCAAATCTATAATAGGTCCCTTATATATAATTAGGTAACAATAAAAAATATATCAGAATTAGATATTGATTGAGAGTTTCATTCAACCATCTATGAAAATCTCTCCATGAATCTCTTCATTAATCTTCATCCCTAACTTTTCTCTTTTGTCCTCATTATTTTGTAATAATTATAATTTTATGTATGGTCTACTTCATTAACATATTGAAATGTATTTATTATTCATCTTAAGTAGGAGTTAACCATTCATGGTCCCCCTTAATGGATACTAGTGAATCCAATATTTGATCATCTGGTCTCTTTGATCTTCAATCCTTTAATTGGTACAATCTTTATCATCTTCTTCTATCGTCTTTTTCATTAGTATTTTTAAGTCTTCATATTTGGGATTTCTTTTTAAAGGATATTATACATGAAAAATATAAACATTATTTTTGTCAATGTTCATATAAAAAAGTCACCATCTACCATAATACATGGGTCACTAGAATTGTATTTATCGGTTCTCTAGGAAACCTTTTCATGTAAATGCTTCATAAAAAATTCTAAAATCACAAACCTTTTACTCCCCCTTCATCATAACTTGGTTCCTAATTCATCTCATGCTCATCTCAATCTTTCACTTTTATTGCCCACCAAAGTTAGAATGTCTTGTCAACAACTTCAATTTATCATCTAGTTAGAATACAAGTACACTTAATCACCCCCACACCTACTTAGATATTCCACAACTTTATGACATATCTACCATCTTAAGGACAACTTTATTCATCATGGTCACTAGGATTCCATGTAAAACATGTATGCCTAAAAATGGCTCATCAAAGGACTTACTACCAAACTTGGAGTTACAATGTGCCCTTCTTTGGGTTTAATAAATCATTTTAATTAGACCACAAATTGGCATGCTAGCCTTAACAAGGCTTACAACCATATGCCTAATTACATTTTTCATTATGACTAAACTAAAGTACATAACATTTTCAAACAATTCTAGTAGAATTCCATTGGAGCTAATTTTGACCTATTTTTTTATCACTCAAGTCAACATAGGACTAGGACCATCTTACCATCATCTTTAGATATGTAACATTCCCCAACTTAACTGATGAACATTATGATGCAGAATACACAAACTCAATTTTTTTTTTGCTAACTAATCCTGTAGCTTATCAACTATAAGAATATATATATATATTTAACCATTATGATACTAGTAACTTAATGCTTCTACAACATTTTGAATTAAACATGAATGCAACTAGTTAACTCATTACAACAAAATATAAATAATTCACAAACACAAAGTAAAATGCACAACTAAATTCATAAATTAACTCAGGAAACATATTACAACTTTTATTTTTAAAACACTTGTGCAACCAATTTCTTTGGATGAATGTTCCACCCAACCATAGAATTTTTGTTCCAAATCTCAACAACAAGTCACCCTCGAGTTGGGGCCAGGAATCCAAAATAAAATGGCTTCTCTCACTGTCCACTCACAACTCATATATCCCACAACCCACTGGTATTCTCCTACAACTATCCCAATTTCCACTAGCTCTCTTCCTCTTGACCTTCCCAACCCAAGGAATATACCCCGACATTGCTCTTAGTCCATCATTAATCCTATTCATTTATCAAGGTCTCTCTGGCATATGTAACTAGGAATAATCAATAATGGGATCTCAAAGGAACTCATTGCTAGAAAAAAATACTAGTAAAACAACAACAATCACTTGTTGTTACAATGCAACTCACCCAGGATTTCACTCTTCAGAATTGACCGATTCTTAGTTCTTCAGCTCCAAAAATGCTCCAGCATGCTCCAAAATCCCCCCAAACTTCTTTCTACAGCTCTAGTGCTCTTCTCCACTGTTCTCTACTTGTCGTTCATGCAAAAACATGCCTGTAAAAATTGTCTTCCTTGGCCATTAAAATTTCCTTTTCCCCAAGCCAGTTGACCGCTCTCTCTGCCCAATGTTGATTTTACTTCAGCCCCATGCTCCCCATAAATATGGTATGTGACTTTCTACACCCACCCTCTTACATGTATTTAATGATTGGACTCTTCTACACTCAAGGGAAAATGAGAAGGTTATCCTCAATGATAATAAAATTCAGAAATCTAGGTTTGGATTAATACCCATAAATAATTTCCCCTTTGGACCCCTCTTAGACACTCCTTTAGCTTGTAGAAAACTCAACCCCCCATCTCTGTCCATGTCCCCCAACAACTAACATCACATTTTATTTATTAAAACATAAATACAATTCACATATAACATTGCTTGGCCATAGCCACATTCATATATACACTTATGCATTGATTAAATTGGGGATTATAGCTGGATGTTACAAGACATAGGTCATCAAAAATATCAAGAGAGATCATTTTCTTTTACATCTCAATTTATGACACATGTTGTCAATTTTTACTTTTTCTTCTTCATTCTTCTTTTCTTCACAACTTTTATTGTGCTTTTGACTCATTCTTATTTCTCTTTTGCTTTGTGGATTCAATTTTGTTTTCATTATTTTTCTACAACATCCTACTTCATGACTGTCGTTGGTGATGGATGATCTACATTTGGAGTTGTCCCACTGTAATTGACATACATAGTTGCGGTCCATCAGAAATTATGCATCAACGAACGCCCAATACAATAACACCAACAACAGGAGGAGGAATATAACAATCTCAGTCTTCATTTTTCTTATCCGAAAGTAGATATTGTTGAAGAGAAGGGCCAGAGAATCTCAATGCAATGCACAAAATGCCGGTATTACGTCAAAAACATCATACATGCAGAACAATTACTTCAAATTCGACCAGTTAACTTGCAAATAAAAATTATCCGAACTCGCCACCTGGATTTTGACATCCTGTGTAAATGTGTTTTTCCAGTTGAAAACAGATTTGATGGGTATCTAAAACTTGTCAACACAGTAAATTTATTTTGAAGAATTGAGCCACCTTACAGGAGTTGTACTCTTTCGCTCTCGCCCAAATTCGTGTAGAAAAACGTTTTTAAAAGCCAAATTTACTCTTCAGATCAAATTTTTAGTTAAGTTTACTCTGAAAGGAACCTCCATAAATGACAGATTGAAACCCCTAGGATGTAACTATTAGGGACGGTTCCCATTGTCTGATAGGATACAATAAATTAGGAAAAAATAATCTAAAATGCCATGGGTGGAACTGTGATTTAAAAATAAGGGGAATTTAAAATGCCATGTTTTGACTCCTTTTAACTAAATGATGCATGTTATTGATGCTTCATTTTCATATCTACTTACTATATTTTATATTTTTTCAGTAGTGCTGCTATAAATTTTGAAAAAAAATGATAAATTACTTTATTGTTTTAGAAAAATCCCAATGTTGTTTTAAATCTTTGGATATTATGTAGCCTCTAAAAGAAGTCCAATAGATGAACAACAAAAACAACCAATTCAACAAAAACAGGTTCCATCGACTGACATATTTCCTGCGCATGCATAGTTTATGATGTGGCAAGCTCAACTTGAGTTGGGACCTCTGAGTTATTTTTCCTAGATTTGTTAATAAAATTGTTTACATTTTCCTCTGGAAATATTGTTTATAATGGAAACCATGTGAATTGATTTTAAGGAAATGTAAAAGAATGGGCATGAACCCATAACCTATTATTGAGAACCCATGAAATTCAGTCATCAAAGGTCTTTGGATGAGAATGAATGGATATTTTCATTAATTAAAAAGAGTAACTCATTTTTGTTAAATGACTAGATTTTAAATCATCTATCAATTTCGTGTCATTTTGAAAGAAGGAAATGATTTTTGGCAAGCTCAAGTTGCATACCCATATCTAGAGCCCTTCTATGGAAGCTATGTTACAACATATGGGACACAAGCTATGGTATTGCATGTTTTACTCAATAACCAATAACTCTCGTGAATAGTTTTTCTCATCGAGTTAAAGTTAGTGGTTGATAAATTACATTGTGAATGTTGAAGCATGATGTCCTTTCTTTGAAAAATGAGTTTTTCTGGCATTCTGTTTTCTTCATTATTTACTAGGTTATCAAATAAACAAGTATACTTTTAAGCAAACTATTATCATTTTTTAAGCCTTTTGAATGATTGGTATTCTGTAGATTCCTCCTCATATGTTTGGAGTGCAATAACCTGGTTTTTCGTTACCACCATTAGACATGGTCGAGGAACCTCTAGTGTATGTAAGGAGTCTGGTGTATCTTTGTTAGTTCTCTTCAAGGAGAAAAGGGATAAGCCACAATCATATATACGCTTACCTATCATTCAATGCATGTCGTTTGCAGTGACTTGCAACTCTGAGAAGTAGAAAGTTCTGTGAGGAGGCAGTTACATTATTTTTAATGAATTCTTGATATTTTTACTTGATGAATTTTTGAACTAGGGTTTTACATATTTAATCTTGTATTAAGTTTGGATAACAATGTTTACATAGTCTTATGGTTTAATATGTTTATGGTAAAACTTATTCAACATGATTAAAAAAAATACAACTTGATTGGACCTAATGGTTAAACAAGTGCGTTTCCTCCTTGGAGGTCACATGTTCAAATCCAGAGGGGGATAGGGTATGCATACCTCTGTAGACTTTATTAGTCAAATTGATGCGCATATATATGTATGTATTTGTGAAGATATTTCATTTTTCTCCCGAAACAACGGGGTTTTGGGAGGGGAGGTTTGTTTATGCCTTCCTAGCTTACTCCTCTTATTGGTGACAAATTTGCGTATTGCCTTCGGAACAAGCTATTTTTTGACGACCAAACCAAAAACAACAAGATTGTGCTCGGTGACAAGGTTGTCCCCAAATATGCCCCTTTCAATCACACTCCCCTTCTAAATAACTCCCAAGTGCCTTTTTAGCCATATAACGAATTCTATTACATTGGTTTAAATGTGTCAGTGTTGGTGGAAAGCACTTGAAACTACCCTCCAAGCTATTGATATTTGACCCCAAAGATAATGGTGGAACTGTAATTGATTCGGACACTTCTTTGACTCTATTTCCCAAAACGATCTATAACCAGCTTGTAGGTGAATTTGCTTCTTAGATTGGATACATAGGAGCTCAGGAAGTGGAAAGTATCCTTTGCTTTGGATTGTGTTACAATTTCTCTGGTGTAGAAAATACGAATATTCAGTTGCCTAAGTTTTTGTTCTATTTGAAGGGTGGCTCAAACATGGTACTTCCTGATGAGAATTGTTTCATGCAGGTTAGTTCTAATTCATTTTTCCCGGTGATGCTGAATAACAATGTCTTGGATAATGCCACTGGACCTTGTTTTCTCTTGGGTAACTATCGATAAAATAGTTTTATATATTGTATGGCAGAAAGAAGAATCTCCTGGGCTTCACTCAACATAGTTGCTAGACTTGCCTCCTTATAATATATAATTATCCACTGCTTAATATGAAAAATCTTCTTTATACATCCAATTGTATACAAAAAGGGTTGACAAAACAATCTACTACCAACTACAACCAATAGCTTGATCGAGTTATTTTTCCATCAACTATTTCTGGATCTACACACCGCTACATACAAATTGGATTTTCACCATAAATAATAGACTATCTTCAACTGCAATATGATGGCATGCAATATCACTCTTAAATTCTCAGTTTCCTTTGTTTGCTTGCTCTCACTGACTTTTCTATTAATGTTTGATGTTTGTGATTGGTACTGAAAATGTTCTCTATTATGTTATATCTATTTTTTTCCTACGTTGTTTTACCCTCTACATTGTTTTGTATTTAGTTGTCATGGTTTGGGTTTATTGTCCTCTATTCAACATGCTTAAATGAGGATTTGGTATACCCTAACTTTTCATTTTGTATGTAAGAAACCATATTCCTTGTTTTCACAACAAAAATTATACAAGTAACACATACCTTCACTCAACCCTCATGGGGGATGAAATATAAAGGTTGAATTAAGTGGATACAATCCATCCTCAACAGAATGGTAGCTAAGTATGATTGGTCTTTGATATTATTAGTTTCATAAGTTTTACTTTTTAAAATAGGAGCAAGGTGGGGTGTACTTGAATACTTTGTCTTAATTGCAAAACTTATCCTACTTTTTCTTTCCTACATAAATGTTACCTTGATTTATTTCTTATTTGACATTTTAGTATAAATAGATCAGCTTAACTTTTACTATATCAATATGTTGCATATTGAATGTCAATTGTTTTTCTCAAATTTACTTTTTCGACTTTATGTTACTTGAGTTTTCTCTTACTAAAATGAGAATCTAAAACTATTTGCTTTAAAGCATATTGTGACAATGAGGTTTGGTTAGGCTATAAAATTTATATACTTTAGTGTAGGTTTGGTCTAGAAATGAGAAAATTATCATATTGGTTGTGGTGCAATGAGATCTGGATTTAGAATATAACATCATTTCAATTTCGATGTAGATAATTTGATAGGGATTTAAATTAGGATCTGGTGCAAGATTTGTCTGAGATGGGGAGGGAGATAATGAAAAATGGTGACATACTCTTGTTGTGAACACAAGATCCATCACCCAAAATATCATCGTCATATACAAATCAGGGGGGTTTGTTGAACAATCATAAAAATCCAAAATCCATTGTTTCACTTTTCTTAAGCTATGGCTAGCTATAGAATTATGACCAAACTATTATACAAAAAAGTTAAATACTTGGAATTCTAAGAGAATCAACAAAAGTAAAATGGATTTTCCCACCAAACTGGAAAAACTTCAACCTCTTATCAAGCTAAGGAGTGGGTAGCAGTTGCTAATTTCAATGAAACCCTACATACTAGGAATTTTGATCAAGCAAAAAATTTTGCTTTCTTATAACAAAACGATCGCTATTTCTCCTTAATATATCATACTTGGATCTAGAAAAACCATTACTAACCCTAAACCCATTTTCAAGTTCTGAATCTGAATCAAAATTGAACCCAAACTCCTTGTTTTTCTTATCCATATTTTCCCACTCGATAGTAGGTTAAATTTAGCATGATGTGACCTTAACCTATTGACATAATTAGTTCCTAAAATCAAATCCTTTGATTCATTACTTCTTACTTTTCTCAAACCATTTCCTATGGTGATGTCTACATTTGTCTTGATGTCTTGTTTGCCAAACCAAGTTTTATTTTTTCAATTCCCTTTTCACTTTGCAACTTCAAATTTTCTTCTTTGTATGTTGATTCTATTTGGGAATGTGGTTTTTCCTATGTGAACCACACAAGTGCCTCCTTGCCTTGCATATGAGTAATTTTCAATCACGGATGGTACCAAATCGAAGGATTTCCTTTGATGCTTAACCATATGAAAGATCATTTTAATACATTATTCATAGACCATATTCACCTGATACTCTATTATTTATTCATGAACGATCCAACACACAACTCTTATCTTCAAATTATGCATAATCTTGATTCAATTCGACGTTCTCTTTCCCCTGCTTCGAGGGTATGCTAGTATAACTTCCTAGTTAGTCATGAAAGTGGTTAGGAACCCTTGCCTTAAAGTGTAGAGGCAAGGCTATTCAGGTGACATTGGGATACTTGCCTATCCGCTTCCATAAACTCTCCTTCTCAGGACATGGATTTCCCTTGGTGAGAGTTGAGTGATAAAACCTCTTAATCAAGAATAATTATGCCTCAAATCAAGGGCCATGGTCCTCAAGACAAAACCTCTTAATCAAGAATAGTTATGCTTCATAATCTATTATATAAGTGATGCATCTTTTCATGGACCAAATTCATTCCTAAATAGGCTTTAGATGGTGATTCATTTGTTGGATGTATAGTTAATCTAATGATAATTCATTTATTGAACTCAAAATAAAATGTTTTTCAAATGCTTCTTAGCCTTTTTCTATTGTCATTTCATTTTTATTTTTTATTTTGATAATTACGTTTTTTTCTTTTCCTTTTTAGAATATGATCACTCCAATTGAATCCTGTACGTTCTCTATTTCTTGCATTTCCTTCATTATTTTCCTCTTACTATGTTGACTCTTCTATCAATTTCAAAATGTATTTTTTGACTACAATTTCTTGTTGTTCTCTTGAAAATTTTCTTTGTGTTGATTTGATTTCTTCTATATATTCGGTTTTTTTTTATTCATCCAATCAAACTAATGTGCTTTTGATTTATTTTCTTCTTCAAGGAAAAACTCATGGGTAAACTTGGCATTCTTAGGAATCCATCAATTTATACTAGTGTATCTAACCCAAGTGGATTCAAACATGGCACCTGCTAGACATGGAATTAGCTAAATGCCCAACAACATTGACACCCCATTTGTTGAGCTAATCCATTGGGTTATATGCTTCTGATTTCTATCCTTATGTCCAACATATTTAATCAAATATTCCATCTACAATCGTCTAACTTTTTGATGTTGTCCAATAATCTATGCACTACCAAAGTCTTATCTATTCAAGTCTAGAACAAATTCTGTGCAACCTCTTTTTCTACATTTTGTTTAATAACTATTAGAGATGCTTCAATTGCAGTACTCATACTTTGTTTAATCTTTCCATTTCTATGTTAATCCCCTATATTGATGCCTTGGGAAATACTCTTAAAAAAATTCCATTACTCTTTGCAAATTCCCTTTAATTGCTTGGATTTCCTTTTCTTTCTCCTTATATTCTTCCTTCATTTCATTGTGTCTTACATACTATATTATGATTCTCTTGATAGAATTGGAAAGTTTTATCTCTCAATGGCCTAGGTTCTATTCTTGTAAAATCATAGTCTAATAATTGCATCAATATTATGGCTTTGTCAATTACTTTCAAGACTACAATTTGTATCCTCATGATTCTTGTGATTAGGTCAAAATCACTTGGATAGGTGCCTTGTACATGATATTTTTCCTTCTTTCCTATTGATATTATTACTATCTACATAATGGATTTTTACTTTTATAAATGTTGTTGCAACATCACTCCTTCCTTCTTTGTTTTACCAGAAAATTCCATGTATCATACTTTTGATATGGGTTTGATATTCATAGTAAGGTTCAAGTTTATTGCTGCTCTTGATAATGTGTTTTCTTTATTGGACTACTCCTTGCCCACATTTTCCTTTCATTATCTTTTCTCCCTTTCTATCTCTTCTTTTTTTCTTTATTCTAGCTCCATGGCCTTTTTATCTTCATCAACCTTCAACGTCTTTTATAAATATTTTCTTCTCCGCTCATCCTTGACCTTCTTCTTTTGTTCTTATTCTTTGTCTTCTTCACATGTTTTAATCTTTTTTTCTTCTTTTTGTCTAATCTCTTGATTCAAATTTCCTCCATCTCCTCCAAAGTCTTCATTATATCTAAGGTTTTCATCATTTCCATTACTATTTACCTTGTTTTCTAATGTTCTAGAGATTCATATTATTTACTTTCTTTTCTAATTTTGTGGCATATTCAAGTTCTTTCTTTTCTATTTCTCTCTCTCTTTTTATACTTTTTCTTTCTACATATTCCCTTTACTCTTTCTTTCCTCATTTTTATTTTGTAGCTCTTTGAGTTTTTCAACTTTTTTTCTTCTTCTCTTCATCTTATTTCTTTTGTCATCAACTACCCTTACCCATATTTTTCTTTTATTTATCTTTTTGGTAGACATCGTCTCTTTAGACAATGTTGGTACCTATATATCTAAGATTACAATGCGCCTATCTCCTTTTAATCATACTTTATGCACTCTTTTTGTATTGATTTTGGTATGTTTACCTACCAACTTTATCCTTTAAATTTCAAGCATGCTCCAATGTAATTGCCATTTTTCTTCTTACATTAAGCTATTTGTTTGTTTTTCCCTTTAGGTTTTCATTTAATAAGTCATCATATTATCATGATGATCCAATTCCCCTATATGATAAGGAAATGTATGGCATTTTCTTCCAATATAATTGTCATTCTTCTTCTTACATTGAATTTTTGTTTGTTTTTCCCTTTAAGGCTAATAGGTCATCACATTGTCTTGATGATCCAATTCCTCTATATGATAACAACATGTATGACCCTTTCTTGATGAAATTTTATTTTTCATTGCATCAAATACTCCTCATTAGAACCTATTTCCTTTTGGATTTTTGGCATCTTATGTATCTTTCCCTTATTATCTTCCACCCTTGTTCGGTGCAATGATTGCATATTTTTCTTTCATTTTCCTTTCTACATTCTACTTAAGCCTTTTGATACCATTAACTTTAGGATATAGTTTTTCCCCAATCCTTTGTATTTTTCTTTATCCTTCATAACTTCCAATTCCTACTTAAGCTATTTATTCAAGTTCATAGGAAACATTGGTGTTTTTTCAAGTTTTGATTTTTCTATCAAAATTTCTTTATTTTTTCTCTTTTGCACCTTGATATTCTTGATCAACTTGTTTCTTTAATTACACCCCTCTATGATTTTTTATACATCTTTGGAAATATCATCATTCCAATACTTGCGTAAGGTTTTTTGAAACTTCATAGTGGGGTTCAAAATAGTATTCTCAAGATGTTTGGCATGTGCATTCTTCCCTTCTTCGAATTCATCATAATTATAATCTATTCCTTTCTTGCGATTTAATCCTTCTAATATTGAACTATCCACACTTTCCTTAGGTAACTAGGGTATTACATTAGTAAATCCATTAACACTCCCATTTTGTACCGACGTGTATCTTTCATCTATGTAAGGTTTTTTCTCCAACTAAAATTTTTACTCTAGTATTTTAGGATTAACTTCTTTATGGGGTGATAATTATGGATTATGAAATTTGGATATGTAAGATATGATTTTGATACTATTTTCTCAATCTTGTAGTTAGAAAAATACTCTCTCACCGAATTGTATAGTGGCTTGTAAAATGTTAACTTATGCTTTCTATCAATAAAATGTTTGTTTTCCAGGGATAATTGCCTACACACCTTCCTTATGGATATTATAGTTTTTACATATTTGGAATGGCTACGAGGTAATCTAGGATTCCACATTATCCTAGAGTAATATTGCATCTCAAATCAATACCCTACTTCCTCTACTACCAATTTTCCATCTGCCTTAAACCTAGGCATAGAGTGGTCTTTACGTCCTTAAAATATCCTACACCACATCATGACATCATCCTCTAGCCCCTTTTAGAATTGTGTTAGGAGTGTTGTCCATATTTAGGTGTGTTGGTATAGAATTAAAAGTTTCTCATTCCTCTTGGTTCTTCTTGCTACATAGTGTTTCACTCAAACTATCTTGAAAATATAAGTATACATACAAAATTTTGAATGAAAATCATTTCTTTCTTTCTTTAACTAATAATGTGGTTCATTTTTTACTCATTTTAGGTGCTCCCCTATGACACTATAAAACAAGTATGTTGATCCATATTCCACACTTCAATATCTAGATATTTTAATGGACACAAATAAACATAAAAACATAATAATTAATAGCAAGTATCTAAGGACATAAATAAACATAAAAGCATAATAATTAATAGCAAGTATACATCTTATTAAATAATAATAAAGATTATATTATATAAAATTGACTACCTATCTAAAACTCACAATCTTTTATGGAAAACAATTTTAAAGTGGAACAAAGCCTCTAAATACGGAAAAAATTAAAAAAGATTTTTTGAAATGTGGTTGATGTGCATTAATACCAAAACTACTTTAAATAGTAGAAGTAGGCCTATCCTAGAGCATAAATTAAAGAGGTTTCCAATTAAAGAAAGGATCATCAAGAAGAGAAGATCGATATCATATCCGAACTAATGCAACATCCATAAGAAATAGAAGACAAGAGTGCAACCACCTTCTTATGCTATATGCCAATTATCAAAACAACATACTCAATAAAATAGGGAGATATTCCCTCACGATTAAATGTGCTTCTATTGGTTTGTTTAATGCCAATGTCATGGTTAGTCCAGAGAGCCAATGGATGATGCATAATCAGTTTTGTGTGAGGAAACCACATCCATGTGCCAAAAATAAGGAGCCTACGCATCCCTTGGAGAGCATAAAAGGAATATATACATTAACAAATTAAAATCACATAGCCTAAATTGTGTCTCTCAATTCTATCCATCTTACATTGACATTTGTTTTTTAATATATA
>JASDQU010251805.1:0-13658 GCA_032191745.1 Picea mariana
TTGAATTGGTCTAATTGTTAAGAACATGTGTTTCCTTCTAAGAGGTCACATGTTCAAATTAATAACATTTGTTTCCTTCTAAGGGGGTAGGGTATGTATACCTTTGTAAACTTTACCAGACCTTAAAATTAAGTCCATTGGATGTAGCTTGGGTGGTTAGGAGGAATGGTTGTTATCCTCCCCACCCACATTCAATTCCTTGTAAGTGACATGTTATGCCCTTAAATGGGTCTATATGATGCTCTTGTTGTTGAGCCTCCAATATTAATATAGGCCACATAACACTTTCACACTCACAACTTACAAGTCACAGGGATTCTCTGGAAATTGGACCGTATGACATCCCGCAGGTTGAAAAGTGAAGGTTGAGAGGGAAGAAAAGATCAAGGATTCATAAACACTTCCCAAAACCTACATGCAATTATCTAGAGAGGTAAGACTTATTAATATTGGGTTTTGAGAATCCACATTTAAACACCTTCCCATCTATTCTTTTAATGTCTTCCCAAATCTTGATAATAAGAATAAACATGGGTGTGGTTGGCCTCTTACAAGCTCTATTTTATTTCATTTTAGAAAACTTTAGTAGTTTCTATTTAAAAAATCAAATCCAAAATGATTGAGTACTATTTATTATTTCATTATATTAATAATGATAATTATTTCAAAATTTGCAATCCATAACTTTTATTATTATTTTTACAACAACCATTCGTAACTATTTTTTTTCCTTTTCCAGTACGTTGTATCTTGGCATTATTGCATGCATTCTACTAAGTGTTTGGTTGCTTTTGTACAATAATTGGATCTATGCATAATTGAGGCATACATAGAAAGAAGTTAGAACCTCTTATTTGGTGATTTTCAAAATTGAAATTGTGTGCAAGCTGCTATATCAAGGTAATATGTTAAGTTTTTCTTTTCTGTTTATGTTTTTAATGGTGTTGTATTCCATGTGAAATAGTTTGATGATGTTATGTTAAATGCAACTTCATAATAATTTTATGTTGTACCTCATATGATTTTATATTTACAATAAAAATGAACAAAAACACATAAGACACACAATATTTAAATGACAGGAAAAAATACAAATAAAACATCATAGGAAGGAAAATTTTAAGAAGAAACCCATCATAAACAATTTACTCAATGGGTAGGAGTGCCCGTCAAATTTATACCTTGATTGTTACCCTCCCCACCCAGGTTCAATTCGTTGTGAGTGACATGGTGTGCCCTTAAATGGGTCTATAATATTCTCTCGTTGTTGAACCCCCAATATTACGAAAATACATGACCTCCCTATGTTCTCTTACATATTTGGGGAGGGGGGTTTCCGTAGACGTAGCGAGTACCGATATTCGATGCCATGAACCACATGAAAAAAAACATGTAAAAAAAAAGTATTGATTATCATTTAAATAATTGTTCATTATTTATTTAAATAGTTGTTCATTATTTATTTATGAAAGAACCAAGTATTTAGGGTTAGGACCAAGATATTGATTACAATTTCGAGGGTTATCTATAGACCATTGCGAAGGAGAAATTGTACACACATGGAAAAAGGGACAAGGGAACTGTGGGTGTTCAACTATGCGTACAACATACACTTAATATATAAATGTTTAGTTTTGCTACTATATTGGGGTTTTCGATGTACTAGATTGATACTTTTATTGATTTATGTGGTTCTTAAATCCTCCTTGCTCACAAATGTGGAAGTGAAATTGAGGTTTCTATAATACTTTTTCTCCAAAACTTTTAAAATATAATTTCTTTTTTCTATATGTATTTGTTAAATCAAGGTAGTATCTTATTGTACTGCCGAAGGTAGTATATAGCAATGAGTTAGCATTGACTTTCATATTAGTTTTGTGTTGACTTGAAAAATTTATATCAATTTAAATGTTCAACATAACAATTAAAAAAATTTATTTTTTTTTAAAACAAAAATAGTATTTTTTAAACTTTTCATTGGTCAATAACTTGATAGTGTTATTGCAGCCTTCACGTATTTCAAAACCTTAAATTAATGAGAAAAGACAAGACCACAAAAAAACTAATATAATGTAATGCAATATAATGTAATATTGTATTATAATATATGTTAAAGTCTAATATTGTATTGTTTTTTCAAATGAGGTAAAAATTTAAATTTTAAATGTCAACTTTTTTACACTTATTCAAATTTCAATAATTTTACATTTCTTAATATTTTTTTAATTTTTTAATTTCAATAATTTTACATTTATTAATATTTTTAATCTTTCAATTTCAATAATTTTACATTTATTAACATTTTTTAATCTTTTAGTATACTTTTATAGAAATTTGTATGTAGTAATTTTTAAATTTTTAAGTCATATTTTAAAATATAAGAAACATTGAGATGTTTTTATTTTTTTAATTATTATAAAGATCATGGGAAGTACAGATCTGCATTCTTTTCGAATGACTAAGGAAATGTCTGAATATTATTTATATAAGTCGTGCAGACTAACAAGTAAAGTTTTTGGAGGCAGTACATGTAGCGTGCTGCCCTTTTTATTGAAATAAGTGAAATTGACTTTTCTTTTATATGCGATAGGTATAATGAAGTTTTGTGTAAAAAAGTACGGATTGTTCAAGTCATTTTCCATCTTCTAAAAATATGAAAATGGTGTATGGTATTGTAGAAAATGAATAGATTCTATTACCACAAAAAGCATAAGTACAAGGTTGGGATGTCACACAAGTAAACCCACAATACTAAAGGGGAAAGAGAGGAGAGTCAACCACTAGATTAATAAGAAGACAATAGTAAGAGGATCAACCATTAGTGGTCAACCAAATACAAACCACCCAAGGTAATACAAAAGAAGACAATAATAAGAGGGTCAATAATTATTGGATTAATTATATCCTTAGGATCTTGTTAATTATAACTCATGGATATAGGTGATTAGAGTAATCATATTAATTTCTACCAATATATTAGAAAAGGGATTTGAGACAATTGAATAGGGTTATTAATTCCTTTAGTGACCTAGAAAGCCTAATGCCTCAAATGGAAACAAGAGAAGAAATATAACTCACCTGAAATTTGTTGTTGTAGATTGCAAAGCTCCTTGGGATAAAGTCGAGGGTTGTTATAGTCCTCTAAGATTTATCCACATCCCACTATGATCTATACATTCAAATCCAAATTATTGCAAGAGAGGATATGCTCTAATCTCTAATATAAATATACGTGAAGTATAATCAATAAAAATTAGATATATTTCTTTAATGATAAATCAATGAAGTATGTTGAATATAAATACTTAGTGCCCTTAGAGGAATATACCTCCCTTTTCCTAGCTAGGATGTAAGCTCCCTTGAGGTTTTGTGTTTGAAACTTCCAAGGTATGGGTGGAGCTTGACAAGATTTCTAATTACCTTTTGATTAACTAGAAATATAACTAGAACACTTATCACTTTAATTTGTCAACCCAAGATTTCGTGTAATACCCCTAGGATGAAACCCAATTGTAATGTTCTTATGTTTATAGGTTGGTGAGTAAGGATATTATATGCTAGACTTCCTATGTGATTATTAGGTCGGAGAGTCTAGTTGCTAAAATGCCAACAAGCCTATTATTTTAATATGTAATCACTCATATTATTAATAAAATTACATCACCGTTGTAGACTAACCAAACATAAAGAGTATGAGGGGATAAACTCCACTAGAAAGGGAAAGGGGGGCTAAGAGTCTAGCAAAGGGGCTAAGCTAAGAGGGCTTAATCCCAAGGGAATATTATATTAATATTCCTTAAAGTCTAAAGTTATGGCTATATGACAATTTATCATATTTTCCACAAGTTCCTAAGGGGAGGAACGTATCATCCATGTGGGGACAAGGTGGGGACAAGGTAGTTCCCAACATGACAAGTGTCAATCTGGGAACATGAAAATATAAAGTGGAATCTTAATACATTTTTCTATCATTCTTTCAACATTCCTTCATCATGCTTTCCATTATTCTCTCCTACCATCTATACTCTGTTGTTGCCATCACTTGTACTTGCACAATGGAAAGCCTGGAAGTTCTGGGAAACCAGTAACCTAGAAATTGGGATGCAGAGGTGGGTTGTCAGGCCCATGAGTTATTGAAGAAGAAGGTTTTCAGGCTCATGAGCATTCTCTCCAGGTGAGATAATTGTTGGGAATTGATTCCCAAGGTGTCAAGTTGCAGCTACAGGGCTCTAAAACTTCTTTTTTGTCCTGTTGTTGAAGCCCCGGAAGGGAAGTGGGGTAGCTGAAGGACTATAAAGAATAGAAGGGGCACACTTCCTGGGGCAAGAAAGAAATGTGGGGAATGAGGGACTGCAGGTTTTATTCTATAGTTGTCACTTGAGTCTGACCATTTCTATTGTTTGAGAGACCTTAGCCTAGTTTATGATTCCTTTTCCCAGGTGGAGTTTTAGCACTAGCGCGGGGGTGACCTGCTACTGAGTTTATGAGAATTAGAGTCTAAGGCCGGGAGGAAATTCTGAGGTTTGAATGCAGTTGGTTTTCTATTGACAAAAGATAAGTGTCTTTCATGAGCTTGTTTTAATTACTGGGAGTGTAATTATGTGCTTTATGTTATGTGTTTTACTTGTATATGTTGCATATATATATGTTGTTATTATGCATAACTGTGTATGTGAAGTTTTGAAGAAATTTAATGGTATTAGAGTTTGGAAAATTCATGTGGCATTGTCAAGATCTGGGTTAGGGATGCTACAAGTGGTATAAGAGCTCAAGTTTCAACATTGAGTCTGCATGGGATAAGTTAATAAAGTGTTGAAGAAAAAAATTGTAGAAAAATTAATTGTAGAGAAAGTCTACAATTCGTTTGATAATATTATTACAATAAAATTGAAGGAATTTCACAAGAATTTGGAAAATAATGAGCCTAGAAGTTCAAAATAAGAAATTTCAGCCTCAAATTGGAAATATTTGGACTTGGATAGATTTGGAAGTTCATAGAGCGGCCATGGTTCCCATGATGAAATTGGGCAAAAGCCCCAATTTCTACAACATAAATTCGAAGGAATTCGATAGGAAAGAGGTGAAATTCATGGAAAGAAGTTGGATTAATACAGACAAGGCCATAGTTGATCATATGAATATTATTACCAAAGATTCAATGGCAGCCTAAAAGAAAATTTTGAAATTGGGTGAAATTGAGCATATTGGAAAATTTTAAAAATAGGCAAAATTGGAAAATTTGGGGAATTGTTCTCATACATTGATGTCAGCATGATGCGGGGACCATGTGTTAGTTGAAGTGGAAGAGTGGTGACATGTACTTCCATGGTGGTAGTGTAACACACCCATGGTGGGGTGTCAAAATTTCGTTCTTCTCAAGAAAATCAAAACCCCCATTCAGGGTCTCTATTCCATTATGCTCTAAAATGAGCTTTCCAACCATGGTCTCCATGCTCTGAAATGAGCTTAGAGCTGGAAGATATCCTCTCCCAAGTTATTCAAGTTATTACATCCATATATAATCACATATGATCGCGGGCTATGACCAGATGCCAAGACAACAGGTGCCAAGAAAACCACCGTGCGAATCCCCCAAAGTGGAAAATCTCTGAAGTTCATAATCCAATGCCGTGTGTCCTCAGATACTTTGAAGACCCTGATTAACTTTGGGACTTCAGCGTTTGGGAGTTTTGAACACTCCAAAGTCTTTTCTCCTCGAAGTAGTCCATACCCGGAGTTACATATCGAGCGCCACACGTCCCTCGTGATCGACGATTGTGATCTACTTCGGGGCTTCGACATTCAGGAGTTTCAAACACTCCAAATCCATTTTCCTTTAAAGTACTTTGTACCCAGAGTTACATATCGAGGTCCACGTCTCCCTTGTGATCGATGACTGTGATCTACTTCGGGACTTCAACATTCGAGAGTTTCAAACACTCTAAAGCTTTTTTCCTCTGAAGTACTCCATACCTAGAGTTACAAATCGAGTGGCACACATCCCTCATTATTGACAGATGTGATCTACTTCAGGACTTTGACGTTTGGGAGTTTCGAACAATTCAAATCCTTTTTCCTCCAAAGTACTCTGTACCCGAAGTTACAGATCGAGTGCCACGTGTACCTCATGATCAATGGTTGTGATATACTTTGAGACTTCGATGTTCAAGAGTTTCAGACACTCCAAATCCTTTTTCCTTTGAAGTAATTCATACCCGGAGTTACAGATCGAGTGCCATGTGTCCCCTTCCAATGGATGGTTTCAATGGAATTCAACACTTCGAGACTTCACTCCTCGTGCTCTTCCAAAGTGATTTTCTTCGAAGTTCACGATATACTGCCACGTGCCTTCCTGTGCCAACAACTAGGATCTACTCCATCACTTCAACACTTCGGGGATTTTTGAAGCACCTCAAATCCTCCAGAGTTCCGAAGTCCTAGACTCCTGAAATCCCAGTCATTTCACCAACCATGTGGGTGAGGTGGGCACGTACCAGGGGATGACACGTAGTTGGGTTAGGGGCGAAACGTGCCCTCGTCTGGGATGACACGTATCACATTCCAAAGGACTATAGGGTATGTGATGCTCTTGAATCCAAGTGGAACGTGACTCATCAATATTAAATCTATGTCACCATGGATGGCATCACTGAGCCTCATCACTCTGGTCTGATCGTCTTTCAACATCACTTAGATTTTCACGGTCGAGATCCGACCAATACCGATTCATTCACAGATCAACGGTTCATAGTGATTGCGGGGCTCCAATGTGCTCTCTCTTTATCAGAGAGCTCAATCTCCACAATATGAAAAGGGCTTGCCTGAATCTACTTAATCGTGGTCTTTGATCCTCCATCCCAAAGAGATAAATGACGTTGGTTGATTGCAGGCCGTGAACTAGAACGTCCATTAATTTCACCTTTGCTCTCTACAATGACTCCCAACCATCGATCTCTATTCACAGATCGATAATTCACAGTGGTTGTGGGGCCCAATCTCCGCTATCGGGAAAGTGCTCGCTCGACTCTGTCTAATCATGGTCGTTGATCCTCCACCCTAACGAGATCAATGATGTTGGTTGATTGTGGGACATGAACTAGAACATATGTTAATTTCACCTTCACGCTCTGCAATTATTCCCAACCATCGATTTAATCGAACGAATGGTGTTGGATCTGTTAACTCCAGTGGACCTTTGAGTCGATCTGATGACTGAGATATGTTTTCCTCCCAATGAACGACTCACATTCACCTCCTTTGTCATGTTCTTGGATCATCTATGACTCTTGTTACTTCGGGAGTTCAGGTGACTTTGACTATCATGAAGTTTTACATCCTAGGGCTTCGAACTCCCGAAGCTCTGAAACCATCATGAGCTAGATCCTTTCAAGATTAGCGCAGGATTCCTAGAACTAGGTCACATGGACCTTCAAATGAATCTCTAGCTATGAGCTCTATTCTTAGCTGGGTTATGGTTAAGGCCATGGGCAAGAGTTCAAGGTCTCTCAAGCTACTGGTTTGAAGGAAATGCCTTCCTAACTCGCATAACTTTAAGTTCTGAAATAGGGTGAGGTAAACTCATGAGATCACAGAGACGTTAGCAGTTCCAAGAGGCTTTCTCAGACTTCAGAGCTGTTAGGTAGCCCCATGGGGAAAATACCTCTGAGAGTTAAACTTGAGCATATGGGAAAGCATAAGCATAAGTTTTCAAGGAAGTCAACGTTTACACATAAATTAATCATCTTAATATAGAATCCATTTACAGATATGTAAAATACATGCATGCAACCATTAATTCCCAATTCAATGCATAGAGTATGAAAAAACTTATTATAACCAGATAACGTGAAGCAACTGCTAGAAGGGGTGCCCGTTTCCAACCAACCATAGGCTCAGTAACTCCTATAAGATTTACCACTAGCCACCCCCGAGCTAGAACACGATGCTTTGAGATTGAATCTCTTCTTTCGTCATAGAAATAGATAGGTGTGAAGGTTAATATTCTTCTCCTGACTTAGTTTCTATTTACCGCAATCAGAACACACTCTTTTTACAGTTCTCCCTTGAACCCAAGAGTTCAATCTCTCATCTCTGCACTCTTCGTAGGTCCTCCCCTCTATCCACCACACCTTCCTTTCTTTCCTTACTCAAAAATATTGTGCGTGGCTCGAATTCCCAGTCTGTGGTCAGGTCTGGAAGCCTTATAGATGGGTGGTCTACCCCATCCTATCATTAACTCTTGAGGAGGTCTTCCCACCTACTAGCCTGACTGTAATTCATTCCTGGATCAGAGGGTTGTTTTGATCCTGAGCAATTAAATCCAGCAACATACTGGTTCGGTGGAGTTTAACACAACCATTCCTGGTCCCCTCCACCATATATTTCCTAGCATTCATGGTCTCTCTTAGAACATCCCCTTTCCAATAGTCATGCAACACTTACCCATTTTCTATTAAAATAACAAAATTTACATTCATCGACCTTTTTTTACAAAGTTCCATCAAATCAAACATTCACACATATTGAGTTTTCCATGGTCTCTTGGCCAATATAGTTATATTAAACTGGGGGAAACAAGGTGTTACAATTATCTCCCCCTTAAAGGAACATCATCCTCAATGTTCTAGCTGTCAACATGCTATGTATATATGGAAGTAAACAAAATTGGATATGCATGTCTCATGGCATCCTCCATTTCCCACATAGCCTCATCTTGGCCAAAGTGTTTCCACTGCACCTTGACCTGTGCAATGGTTTGGTTCCTGAGTGAGGTTTCGTTCTTGTCTAGTATGCATTGAGGTTATGGCAGGATTTCTCCCTCCAACTCCATCTGGATCACAGACCAATCAATTATATGTTTAGAATCATGTACACATTTCTTCAGTAATGAAACATGGAAAAAATTATGTGCCTTTACTGTGGGAGGGAGTGCTAGCCTATAGGATACATGTACCACTCTATATAAGACGTCAAAGGGTCCACAATATCGAGGTGCTAGCTTAGAATAATCTCCCATTCTCAGGGAACTCTTCCCGGGCCTAACTCTAAGATAGACATGGTCTCATGTCTTGAACTCTCTGGGAGTTCTCTTTCTGTCGATGTAGCTCTTCTGTCTATCCTGAGAAATGTTTAGATTTTGTTTTATCTAAATCACTTGGTGTTCCATTTCTTTCAGAATGTCTGGTCCAATTGTAATTCTATCCACTGGATTACTCCAATTGATTGGAATCTTGCACTGTCTACCATAGAGGGCTTCAAAAGGGCTCATATTTAGTGACTCCTGATAACCGTTGTTGTAGGAAAATTATACCAATGGAAGGTAGTCTTCCCACTTCTTATGTTGATGCATTACATGCATCCTTAAAATGGCTTCTAATACTTGGTTTACTCTTTCTGTCTATCCATCAGTTTGGGGGTGATAGACTATGCTAAACAACAATTTAGTCTCAAAACCAACCATCAAGGATTTCTAAAAGCTTGAAGTGAATTTTGTGTCTCTGTTGGATACAATCTCTCTAGGCATGCCATGTAGTCTGAATATATCCTTGATGAATATGTTGGCAATATCTATTTCCTTGCAATTCGTCTTGACAGGAAGGAAGTGAGTAGACTTGCTCAATTTGTACACCACTACCCTAATGGCATCATTCTGCTTAGCCGATTTTGGTAATCCGGTAATGAAATCCATGGAAATGGTTTCCCATTTCCATTCTAGAATTGGTAGAGGCTATAAAAACCCTGCTGGGTGCTGATGTTTTTCCTTAACTTTCTATAATTATAAGAACTTCGCTAGATAGTTTGCTATGTCATTTTTTAGTCTAGGCCAATAGAATTGTTTCCTAGTGGCCATGATCATTTTATGATATCTTGGGTGACTAGTATATGGTCTCTTGTGTAGTTCATATATTATGAACCTCTTTAAGTCGCCACAAATTGGAATATACAATATATTTTTGTAGGTCAACATGCCTTCATTGAGCATCTAATAGCCTTCATACTTGATCCCTATAGGCTCTTGCCTTAGGTATGATGTCACGGTCTTGAAGAATGCATCTGTTTCTTGTGCATTCCTGATTCTTTCCCTGACAGTCATTTCACAGGTGCTTACTGCTGCCAGGTGAATTTTTTTCACACTTCTACTAAGGGCATCATCCACCCTTTTTTCCTTCCCTTTGATGTGTTTGATTTCGAAATTGAACTCACTAAGGAGGGTCGTCCATGTAGCTTCTCTAGAATTGAGTTTTGGTTGATCAAACATGTGCCTCAACCCATAGTGGTCTGTCATAAGTACAAATATCCTACCCAGGAGGTAATGCCTCCACAATTTTAAAGCATGCACTATGGCAACCAACTCTATATCATGGGTCACATAATTGATTTTATGCTCATTCAATTTCCTGGATTCGTAGAAAATTACACGTCCTTCTTGCACAAGAACTCCTCCAAGTCCTTCCTTGCAAGCATATGTACACACGAGGAAGTCATTATTAAGGTCTGCAATCTTCAACACGGGTGCATGGGTCAGAAGGTATTTCAGTTCCTGAAATATTTCTTCACATTCTGATGTCTAACAGAATTTAACCCCCTTTTCTGGAGGGAAGTGATTGGACAACCAATCTTGGAAAATCCTTTTATGAACCTTCTATAATATCTTTCTAATCCCATAAAGGATCTGATATCAGATACATCCTTCAGGGTAGGCCATTCCATAATAGATCTGATCTTGTTAGGGTCTACTTCCACCCCTTCTTCAGAAATAACATGGCCCAAGTAATGTACTTTCTTCTAGAAAAAATCACACTTGCTAAACTTAGCGTAGAGATGATGCTCTCTTAGTACTTGAAGTACAAGTCTAAGATGTTCTTCATGCTCTTATCTATTATTGGAGTAG
Source organism: Picea mariana (assembly GCA_032191745.1). NCBI lineage: Eukaryota > Viridiplantae > Streptophyta > Pinopsida > Pinales > Pinaceae > Picea > Picea mariana. Next base: position 10,892 of record JASDQU010251805.1, read on the forward strand.
ATTAATATATCATCAATGAAAACCAATACAAATATGTCTAGGAATTTTCCGAGTACATTTTTCATCAAGCACATAAAAGTGGCGAGGGCATTTGTTAATCCAAATGGCACCACCACAAATTCATAGTGACAATTCCTTGTCTTGAAGGTCATTTTTTGGATGTCTTCATCCTTGATTCATACTTGATGGTATCTATACCTCAAGTCAATATTTGAGAAAATGGAAGCACCCCCTAATTGGTCGAACAAGTCATCGATTCTTGGTAAGGGGTACTTGTTATTTATGGTTGTCTTATTCAGTTGTCTATAATATATGCACAGTCAGAGCGTGCCATCTTTATTTTTCACAAAAAAGGCTGGTGCTACCCATGGAGACACACTAGGCCGAATGTATCCTTTGTCCATCATTTCCTTTAGTTGTAGCTTGAAATCAACTAGATCATGTGTACTCATCCTATAAAGTGTCCTAGATACTGGCACTACTCCTGGTGCAAGTTCTATCGAGAAGTCAATGTCTCTTCTCGGAGGTAGACCCAGTACCTATTATGGAAAAACGTCTCTATACTCTCTTAATATGGGGTGGTCCTCTAGGTTTAGTTTGTCATCCTCAATAAATTCCAACACCTATATTTCATATAGAGGACATCCCTTTCTGCAATGCTTTTTCATTTGAAGGGTTGATATTTGTCTCACTGAGATAGGCTTCTAGATCCCTTGGAGGGTCATCTTTCTCCCTTCTTCATTTACACATTCTAAATTTTTATGGTAATAGTCCAAATTAGTTTTATAAGTAGCCAACCAATCCATACCAATCAATAAATCATAAGATCCAAGGGGAAGTATGTTAAGGGTCACTTGGGTGGGAAATCCATCCATGATGAATTGGCAAGTTGGTATGACCTCTGCTACTTTTCTTTGGTTCCATTGGCTAGTTATACCAACCATGGCTTAACATGTCTAACTGGTTTCATTTTACACTTATCAACAGTCTGAGGGGCCACATAACTCAAATTAGAACTAGACAGTTGGTGATCATACCTTCCATCTCCACCACTGAAGCTTGGTGGTCAGCTTGTTTATTATTCAAAGATGCATAAATCTGTGGCATGCTACTAGCCACACCATTGACTATGGTAGCTTCTTGGATGTTTTAGATTCTCCTACTGGTCTGTTGTTTGTGTGGGAAATCCCTAAACAAATGTTCTTCTCCATAACCCCAACATTTCAAGGGTTCTTTCTTTGGGTTATCAGTCTTTCCTGGGGTTGATCCAAAAGGTTTATTTCCACTCTGGGAGGGAAAATTCTGTTGATACACACTTTGGGTAAGAAGTCTCATCCTTGAATCCTTCCTATATTTATTAAATATTGAGGATTTAAACCCCTTCTTATTGAACCTCGAACTACTCTTCTTCTTCCAGTCCTCGTGAGGTTCTGTCTGATGCCTGAACTATTCATAACAATACCTTGCCTTCTAGATAGTGTCTTCTAAGGTATTTGGCTCATCAAACTCAATCATGTTCCGGTATGTCTGAGGTAACCTACTAATGAATCATTTCACTTTTACCTTTTCATATTTGATGTAGGGTACATACCTCAACAACTCAAGGAATTTATTGACATATTCCTCTACGGTGAGCTATCCCAGCTTGAGTTCATAGAACTCCTTAGTATTCCCATCAAAGTATTTCTCTGACAGATACTTCTTCTTGAAGTGTTTCTCAAACTGTTTCCATGATAAGTCCTCTTCATGAATTCATTTCACATTCTTAATATCTTCCCACCAAATGGAAGCATTTCCATTTAGGTTGAAGATGGCTATTCAAGCCTTGAAGTTTTACAATAGTCATGAACTCTGAAGTACTTATTTANAGTTTAAATGTGAGTGATCAAGAGTGTAATAGTGGCAAAAAGTATGGGCAAAAAGGTACATTGTGTGGTCCTAACATCTTCCTGTCGAAGTATTTCTCTGACAGATACTTCTTCTTGAAGTGTTTCTCAAACTATTTCCATGATAAGTCCTTTTCATGGATTCCTTTCACATTCTTAAGATATTCCCACCAAATGGAAGCATTTCCATTTAGGTTGAAGATGTCTATTCGAGCCTTCAATTTTTCAGAATAGTCATGAACTCTGAATTACTTCTTTAAACCAAGCAGCTAATCTTTTTCCTCTTCCCATTTCTCAATATCTCCATTGAAATAGGGTTGTTTGGATTTCTTGAACTCTTTAGGGTCATGAATTTTGGAATGCTTTCACTTCTTTCCTTTCTTATGAGAATGTGAGCTAGTTTTTCTACTAGAATATCCCTCGAAGTTTCCTGTTCTCTTTCCAAAGGACTCTCCCGATGAGCGTCCCTTACCTCCAGGTTGGGCCTTCCTCGAGGTACTTATCCCTATGTGGCCACTTATGGGACCACGTTTTCATATTTCAGGTGGACTTTGACTTCTCTCTATATGTCGTCAGTCCACATGGATGGTTGTAGGTCCATGCTACAACTGCCTCTATATATCAGATAAGCTCTGCAACAAGACTACATTGATTTTCATTTATTTCTCTTGATACTTTATCAATCTCTCGTTTTCAGCCTTCCAACTCTGTAATTCGGCCATAAGGCTCCTTACAGTTTCATCTAGATCCGAAGGGGTCTCCACCGCTCTCCTCTTGTCAGACTCTTCATCTCTATTGTGGTATCCCTCCCCCACTTCATGGTGCATTGCCATACTTTATGCTTCTGATTTCCTGTGACTCATTGACTGCTGGAGTGCTCA
>JASDQU010251807.1:0-16258 GCA_032191745.1 Picea mariana
TGATATGCATACCAATACCATACCAATACCATACCAATACCAATACCAATACCATAGCCAAAAACACCTGACAAAATGATCTTGAAAATCGACCCCATCTTCAGAAATTGCACTATGCCTCATTGACCAAAACCCTAGTGCCGAAGATACTCCAACAAATGTTTTTTCGGTCGACAGAATGATAACGTAGGGGCCCCACTAGCTGAAAATGGTGCTCTTAATCCAATGCAACTGATGATTCATGCATCTGAGTCCCGGTTTAAGTTTTATCACGAGTTTCAACTTGCCTCCTCAAGCCATTTAGAGACATGTGGTCAATTTTGTCCAGGAGCATAAAATCCAAACTGAGTAGCATAATAGACTTCCTTAAGCTCAGAAAAGTCTATTTGGCCAAGGCCCACATGACTACACTAGCCAACACGACCTGACATAGTGTTCTTGAAAATCGACCTTCTCTTCAGAAATTGCACAATGCCTCATTGACCAAAACCCTAGTGTTGGAGATACTCCAACAAATGGTTTTCCGGTCGAAGGAATGATAGAGTAAGAGCCCCAATAGATGAAACCCAGTGCTATAGATCCAACGTAACTGACGGTTCATGCATTCGAGTCTCAGTTTGAGTTTTATTGATAGTTGCAACTTGCCTCCTCAGGCCATTCAAGGACATGTGGCCAATTTGGTCCAGGGGCATAAAATCCAAACTGAGCAACATAATGGAGTTTCATAAGCTCTCGCAAGTCTGTTTGGCCAATTCCCATGTGACTACACTAGCAAAAAATGCTCAACACAATGTTCTTGAAAACCGAACTCATCTTCAGAAATTGCACTATGCCTCAATGACCAAAACCCTAGTGCCGGAGATACTACAAAAAATGTTTTTTTCGGTCGACGGAATGATAACGTAGGGCCCCCACTAGCTGAAACCCAATGCTATTAATCCAATGCAACTGACGGTTCATGCATATGAGTCCTGGTTTGATTTTTATCGAGAGTTGCAACTCGCCTCCTCAAGACATTTAAGGACATGTGGTCAATTTAGTCTGGGGGTATAAAATCCAAACAGAGTAGCATAACGAACTTCCATAAGCTCCTGCAAGTCTATTTGGTCAATGACCACATGACTACACTAGCCAAAAAGACCTGACACAATGTTCTTGAAAATCGACCTCCTCTTCAGAAATTGCACTATGCCTCATTGACCAAAACCCTAGTGTTGGAGATACTCCAACAAATTGTTTTTCGATTGACAAAATGATAGGGTAGGGGCCCCAATAGTTGAAACCAGGTACTCTGGATCCAATGCAACTGACGGTTCATGCATCCGAGTCCCATTTTGAGTTTTATCGATAGTTGCAACTTGCCTCTTCAAGCCATTCAAGGACATGTGGCCAATTTGGTCTGAGGGCATACAATCCAAATCGAGCAGTATAACAGAGTTTTGTAAGCTCCCACAAGTTTGTTTGGACAATTTCCATGCAACTGCACTAGCCAAAATTGTCGGCATAGTGTTCTTGAAAATTAACCTCATCTTTAGAAATTGCACTATGCCTCATTGACCAAAACCCTAGTGTCAGAGATACTCCAACAAATGGTTTTCCGGTCGATGGAATGATAGTGTAGGGGCTCCACTAGCTGAAAAATGGTGCTCTTAATCCAATGCAACTGACGATTCATGCATCTGAGTCCCGGTTTGAGTTTTATCACGAGTTTCATCTCGCCTCCTCAATCCATTTAGAGACATGTGGTCAATTTTGTCCAGGGGAATAAAATCCAAACCGAGTAGCATAATAGACTTCCTTAAGCTTCGAAAAGTCTGTTTGGACAACGCCCACATGACTACACTAGCCAAAAAGACCCGACATAGTGTTCTTGAAAATCGACCTCCTCTTCAGAAATTGCACAATGCCTCATTGACCAAAACCCTAGTGTTGGAGATACTCCAACAAATGGTTTTTCGGTCGAAGGAATGATAGAGTAAGAGCCCCAATAGCTGAAACCTAGTGCTACGGATCCCATGCAACTAACGGTTCATACATCTGAGTCTCGGTTTGAGTTTTGTTGATAGTTGCAACTCACCTCCTCAGGCCATTTAAGGACATGTGGTCAATTTGGTCCAAGGGCATAAAATCCAAACCAAGCAGTATAATGGAGTTTCGTAAGCTCCCGCAAGTCTATTTGACCAATTCACATGAGACTACACTAGAAAAAAATGTTTGACAGAGTGTTCTTGAAAATCAAACTCATCTTCAGAAATTGCACTATGCCTCGTTGACCAAAACCCTAGTGCCGAAAATACTACAACAAATGGTTTTTCGGTCAACAGAATGATAGCGTAGTGGCCCCACTCACTAAAACCCAGTGCTCTTAATCCAATGCAACTGACGGTTCATGCATATGAGTCCCGGTTTGATTTTTATCGAGAGTTGCAACTCGCCTCCTCAAGACATTTAATGACATGTGGTCAATTTGGTCCGGGGGAATAAAATCCAAACAGAGTAGCATAACGAACTTCCATAAGCTCCTGCAAGTCTATTTGGCCAAAGACCACATGACTACACTAGCCAAAAAGACCCAACACAATGTTCTTGAAAATTGACCTCCTCTTTAGAAATTGCACTATGCCTCATTGACCAAAACCCTAGTGTTGGAGATACTCCAACAAATTGTTTTTTGGTCAACAGAATGATAGGGTAGAAGCCAAAATAGTTGAAACCAGGTACTCCGGATCCAATGCAACTGACGGTTCATATATCCAAGTCTCGGTTTGAGTTTTATCAATAGTTGCAACTTGCCTCCTCAAGCCTTTCAAGGACATGTGTCCAATTTGGTCCGAGGACATAAAATCCAAATCGAGCAACATAACAGAGTTCCGTAAGATCCCTCAAGTCTGTTTGGACAAGTTCCATGCAACTGCACTAGCCAAAAATGTCGACATAGTGTTCTTGAAAATCGAACTCATCCTCAGAAATTGCACTATGCCTCATTGACCAAAACCCTAGTGCCAGAGATACTCCAACAAATGGATTTTCGGTTAACTGAATGATAGCGTAGGGGACCCATTAGATGAAAAATGGTGCTCTTAATCCAATGCAACTGAAAATTCATGCATCTGAGTCCTGATTTGAGTTTTATCATGAGTTTCAACTCGCCTCCTCAAGTTATTTAGAGACATGTGGTCAATTTGGTCCAGGGGCATAAAATCTAAACTGAGGAGCATAAAAGACTTCCTTAAGCTTCAAAAAGTCTGTTTGGCCAAGGCCCACATGACTACAATAGCCAAAAAGACCCGACACAGTGTTCTTGAAAATCGACCTCCTCTTCAGAAATTGCACAATGCCTCATTGACCAAAACCCTAGTGTTGGAGATACTCCAACAAATGGTTTTCCAGTTGAAAGAACGATAGAGTAAGATCCCCAATAGCTGAAACCCGGTGATATGGATCCAATGCAACTGACGGTTCATGCATCTGAGTCTTGGTTTGAGTTTTATTGATATTTTCAACTCACCTCCTCACGCCATTCAAGGACATGTGGCCAATTTGGTCTAGGGGCATAAAATCCAAACCGAGCAGCATAATGGAGTCTCATAAGCTCCCACAAGTCTATTTGGCCAATTCCCATGTGACTACACTAGCAAAAAATGCTCGACAGAGTGTTCTTGAAAATCAAACTCATCTTCAGAAATTGCACTATGCCTCATTGACCAAAACCCTGGTGTTGAAGATACTACAACAAATGTTTTTTCGGTTGACGGAATGATAGCGTAGGGGCCCCACTAGCTGAAACCTAGTGCTCTTAATCCAATGCAACTGATAGTTCATGCATATGAGTCTCGGTTTGATTTTTATCAAGAGTTGCAACTTGCCTCCTCAAGCCATTTAAGGACATGTGGTTAATTTTGTCCGGGGGTATAAAATCCAAACAGAGTAGCAAAATGAACTTCCATAAGCTCCTGCAAGTCTATTTGGCCAAGGACCACATGACTACACTAGCCAAAAAGACCCGACACAATGTTCTTGAAAATCAACCTCCTCTTCAGAAATTGCACTATGCCTCATTGACCAAAACCTTAGTGTTGGAGATACTCCAACAAATTGTTTTTCGATCGACGGAATGATAGGGTAGGAGCCCCAATAGTTAAAACCAGGTACTCCGGATCCAATGCAACTGACAGTTCATGCATCCGAGTCCCAGTGAATGAGCATGATGAGCATAATGTCTTCTTAGAAGGATTCTTGGCATGGTTAATGTAGCAATGGAATTTGTATTCTTAAACATTGGTCTTTGTATGGTTTTCACATCAATCTCTCCATTTGTTATGTGCTCAATCCATTTGAAAATTTGAGAAAAAGTCTTCAAGAATCACTCATGCATGTATTCACCTTCTTTGATTTTCCAAGGACCTGTAAAACATAAGCACTTACCTGCAATAAAATGTGAGATCATGGAGAAGAGAGTTGTACGATCTATCTTCATCCAAGACATACGCAAAAAAAAAACATGTAGTTACTTATAAAACAAATCCAAAGAAAATAAATGAAACAAAATTCATTTTATACCTGTTCAGGAGTGTTGGCCAACATATAATACCCAACAGTATTTCAATCATAACTTATTTGTTTCTCGTCTGATTTGAGTGATTCCAAAGAAAAATAAAAGTTAATTTAGATTTATATTTCCATTAGAAACAGGTTTAGAAAATTCCATGTGATGATATGCCAAATAGGCTTAGTAACACCCTGCATGACAAGGTGTTTTTCAAATTTCGGACAAGACCAATAGTCACGGTTTTAGGCATAACTTTTTCTTTTGATGACGGATTGACGTAATTCCAATTGGAGATGAAATTAGATTCTTGTAGGTACCTCCAATATAAACAGGTTTTAATGAAAAGAGAAATTTATGAGTCAAATTTACTAATGAACAACTGGGAAGACATATTTTTCAAAGTGCAGATTTATGACAAGCAGTCAGTGTTTTGGTCATAAATTCCTCATATGATATCAGAATTGAGTGATTCAAATTGCGTTATAAACTATATTCATAGGGTAATATACAAATGAAACATGTTTTCAATATATATCCAACAAGGCATCCAAAACGTGATTGTCCCAACTCTATTCCTAAGCTGCCTTCTTGACATCCCGTTAGTATTTTGACCATAACTTTTTAGTTTGATGCCCAATCTCAAAAATTCAAATTGGTTTGGAAACTAGATTCAAAGTTATACTTGGGATGTAAACAGGTTTTGAAAATAAATCCATTTGGTCTCCCAAACACGGACTGTCCCAAATGTGTTTTAGTAAAAATTTCAAGCCAAAATGCCACAAAAATCCAATAAATGAAATATGGCTCTCAAAAAGTGACCTGAATAGCTGTGAATATTTTTAATGATATAAATTTCAATTGAATACACATCCATACCAAAAATTTCAATCACTGAGTACCTATATTGACTTACACAACGTGTTGCAGCAACTGCTAAAACTTTAAAAAATTATGATTTTTGAAAGAAAGTCCATGAGATCAAGTCTACAAGCGATCGAATGATGATCTCTTGAAGGTGTCTCATTTTTATTTCTAAACTAGGCTACTAATGCTTAGAAGTAAAATAATTAGGATAAGTGGTAAATGTAGGAAAGTTGTGCAGGTCAGCACTGTAAGTATACTGCACTACTTTATTATGGTTAGGGTGCAAGGTGGGTTGAACATGAAGTTTTGTAGGGCATGAAGGAGCTTGATGAAAATTTAAGTATGGAAAGTATAGATGATTGGTTTGTGTGGATGACCTTAATGGGAAAATAAGATGTTGCTAAAGATATTGTGGAAAGTATGGAGGATTGGTGGTTGCCGCAACATGAGGGAAAGTAGCCATGGGATCATAAGATGGGCCATGCCAACCTTGTGGACAAGGTAGGTAGGAGTGAGATTGGGGTTGCCATAGTTGCCATGGTGTATGGGTATTCAATGATTGCTTGTGAGAGTAAGGAAATGGAGGGATAGAGTTTTGAATCATACATGTAGGCCATGGTTGTTGTGGTGAAATTGCTGCAACTCCTCGATCTCTTTGATATATTGATTTTATATTGGGTAAGGAGGGGCAGCGATTCTTTGAATGACTCAATTCACATATGACACAAATTATGAGACTATCCAAAAGAAAATCTATTGCGAGATGTTTCTTCAGGTTCCTCCCATTTCTTCTTATCCTTCAAAATATCCAATTGTGAATTTAATGAGCTAATGATATCAGCTTTAAAAATTTCAATTGAGTTACTTATTTCAGCTCCTATAGCTCTTGTTTTTGCAGCAAATTTAAAATATTGAGAAGAAGGCTCACTAGAATTCTTACCAATCTTGAAGTTCCCTCTTGAATACCTTCTACATAACTCACAAATATCATCATATGGTAACTAAAATACATCACCTGTTCCCATCAAATTTAAGATTTCTAAAGATTCATCATGGATTCCTTTGAGTAGGAGTATTTTCAAGGTCTATTTTCCCAACTGTTTTTGTTTGGATCTTTGAAGGTTGTATTGAAAGCGCTCCACATATTCCTCCAAAATCTCTTCTTCTCCTTGTGTCATTCCAAAGATATCGTCATTGACCCTGCAATAATCTTGGTACCTTTGTAAGAATACATATTTCATGTCTTCAAAAGTTTGTATAGAATTCCCACCGAGTCTCATGAACCATCAAAGGGATGTTCCTTTTAGAGTAAGGGGAAAAACATTCAACTTTTGATCATTAGTAAAATAACCATAACCTCTACAAAGTACTTCAAATTGAAATAAGAATGCATTAGGGTCTTCATTTTCCAAACCGTGAAAATTTGGTAGATTGGATGGGGGAATTATTTTCATTTGTACCACTCCTTCAGGATCTTTGATGGGGAATTCAAAGGTAACAACTTCTGTCTCCTTCTTACTTGCCATCTTTTTGTTGGATTCTTCATGTGCTATCTCAAGGATCCTTCTTCAAATGTTCTTGTCAACTTGTGAGTAGGATGGGTGGTGCTTACATCACCATTAAGAGAAATGATAAGATTTAGGATCAGAAACTAAAAACTAAATGCAAAGAAAGAAACAATCAAGAAACCTACATGCCCTGACCCTTCACCTCGGAGTCAAGAACATGCAACTAAAAAAACAATGTTAGTTGGAGTTGTGCACCCTTGATAACTTCCCCAGCAATGGAACCAAAATGTTGGGCTCTAAATATGTCCTAAAAACAACCTCTATGCATCAGCCAAAGGTAGGTGCTGGCACAATCATTTTACTTGTTGCCTACGTAGGTTCTTACCTTCTGTTTTCAATACCCAACCTCCAGAGATGCAACACCTATAAAGGAAGGACAATCGTAAAGGGAACGACAGTTGTTCTATTCAAATGAACAACAACGATACTCAAAGGAATAGCAGACTTACGAAGGGAACGACAGATGCTTCTTTCAAATGGACAACAACTACACTCAAAGGAACAACAGTCGTGAGAAGGGAACGACAGTTGTTCCTTTCAAATGAACAACAACTATACTCAAAGGAACAACAGTCGCGTGAATGGAATGACAGTTGTTCTTTTCAAATGAACAACAACTACACTCAAAGGAACATTAGTCATTACATTGAGCTGAACTAATGTTTGAATTAATTTCATTGTAGTATTTTCCCAACTATTTAATTTGTCAACCTGAGGAAGTCTTTTATTTCAAAGTTACCGTGCACAATATATGCAAGCAACAAATTCCAACTAACACTATTATCTATTTAATAAAATAAAACACATAACTTAAAATCAATCAAATCCACTCTTGCTTGAAGAATATGTATAGACCAATTAACTCTCAAAGGTTTTTTATAGTCAAACATAATCATATATAGCACATAATGGAGAGGGTTGGCACTTACAGTTATGTAATAGAATTTACAATTGATAGTTAAAATGTATAACACATTTTTTTACGATCTTTACTAACGTTTATTGGAATTGTTGCATGTTTTACAACATTGGAATGAATTCTTATTTGTAACTTATTTGAAATTTTATTATGGTATGTGCACTTTGATATGATGTAATATGATTATGGTTTCGTGTCAAATGTTGTAATATTAGAAATATAACACAAAAATTACATATTGCATGAAATATAATAACTTTTCATTTTGAAAGTTCTTTTTTGCAGAACATGGCTCTTCCAGAAGATCCAATTGATCCTCATGAGATTGATCCAGATTATAATGGGTCTGATACAAACACGGGATATGATGATGATGAGTCAGATGAAGAAGACACTGTGAATGACGACGATGATGACCACAATGATGATGATCAAGATAATGATGATGACCTAGTTGTTGGTAGTAGCCAATGACATTGATCATATAGACTCCATCATTGATCATAATTGTATATCGTTATGATGCCTATTTTCATGTTTATTATCATATGTATTGCTCTTTGTCCTGCAATACCATATTATTGAGTTTTATCATTTTGACTTATATCATTTGGACATATATCATCTTAACTTATATCGAATGTTGGCCATGTATCATTCTGACATGTTATTGATCTATTTTCATATTTGACTTTCACTTGTTGTAGTTATATATGATGATGATCTTATCAGTATTAAAGATATAAGTTGTTTAACATGATACTTATCTAATATTGAAATATTTGACTAGTTTTAATTATAGATGATGATCATGTTATAATCATTACCTTGTTATTTTATATACACTGTATGTTGTAGATTTTATTTAGATGGAGATTTAATAAGTATAATGATGTTGTTAGTTTGTATGGATGTCCAGTTCCCTAAACATTATTTATAAAATCTATCATATAAAATACTTCAAATGCAATATGACTTACTCTATAATAATATAAGTTTTTTAATATGCATGATATATTTAACTAATTAAATTGAAATAAAATAAGTTAAATTACTAAATGGAAGCTAAAAAGGACACAAAATGTGGCTCTAAAATGGAAGTAAAACTCAACATTAAATTTGAAGCCATACTTGGAGCTATTTCTGGATCTAAGTAGGAAGCTAAATTGGTTGTTTAACAAGAAGCAAAACTGAATGCTAATTAAGAAGAAAATCCCAACACTAAAAGGAAGCAAACCCTGGACCTAAAAAAGAAGCAAAACCAGACGCTAAAAAGGAAGCAAACGTTGGAACTAAAAGGAAGCAAACCATGGAGCTAACAAGGAAGCAATTCTGGAAGCAAAAAAGGATGCAATAATGGAATAACATCTTGGTGTTAATTTGGAAGCCAAAATAGAAGCTATTTTCGACGCTACACTAGAAGAAAAACATGAAGCATGATTGGGAGAAAAACTAGGAGCTAAACTAGGCGCTAAACTAGGAGCTAAACTAGGCGCTAAATCAGGAGCTAAACTAGGAGTTAAACAAAGAGCTAAAATAGGAGCTAAACTAGGCGCTAAACCAGGAGCTAAATCAGGAGCTAACCTAGAAGCTAGATTAGACACCATATGTGGAGCTAAACTAGGCACTAAAGTAGGAGCTAAACCAAGAGCTAAAGTAGGTGCTAAACTAGGAGCTACACTTGGAGCTAAACTAGGCACTAAAATAAGAGCTAAACCAGGAGATAAATTAGGTGCCACACCTAGAGCTAAACTAGGAGCTACACCAGGAGCTAAAATAGGCACTATTTTGGGCGTTATTTAGGGAGCTATATCAAATTTTAGGTTCTAAACTAGGCGCAAAATCAGATGCTAAACTAGGTGCAAAATTAGAAGCAAAACTGGGTGCGAAAAAGGGAGCAAAACTAGGATCTAAATAGGGAGAAAAACCTAGTGCTAAAGAGGGAGCTAAACTGGGCACTAAACTAGGCGCTAAATATGGTGCCCAAGTGAACACATCGTTTAGTGTCGGGTTTTGCGCCCTCTCATCAGCCCAATTCATGCCCTCAAATGCACAAAAATCTGGTGCTAAACTAGGCGCTAATGGCCTATTTTGTTGTAGTGTCAAAGTGAAAGAAGCAGTCAACAGAGCACTCCGCTCTGTGACAGGCTTAGAGACAAAGGTAGAATACCACATCAAGCATCAAGTAGAGCAACTCGTGGAAGCTATCCATCATCCACAACAAAGAATAACAGACTTAGAGCTCCGCGCAGTGCCCGACACTCTGCAGGATGTGAGGGATCAAAGAGATGCAACTGCTCGAAGCGTAGTTGAAAGAATCAAGGCCCTCGCCATGGAATGTAAGAAACTAACTGATCATAGTGCCCAGACTTATGAGCAACTCACTGAGAATCTAGAATTAAAGGCACTGGAGTCACAGCTCCAGGAGGCGAAGCAGCAAGTAGAAACAATACAGGCACAGTTGAAGCCCCTATCGGTTGCTGAAAGGATGAAACGATCCCAAGAAGAGCACAACGCTCAAAAATAGGTCCACACCATTCAGAGAAAAGTCATGGAAGTGACTCAGAGGCTCCAACCTATACAGGATGAGGCTTGCCAACTATTCTCAGAAATCGAAGGTCGAGGAGTAGAACTGGAGCAAGTCGTCACTGCAGCTGAACAACGCTTAGAGGGACCTGTCAACGAAGCTGTTATCTAAGAGTTCGCTGAGAAGGAGGCCATGGAACAACAACGGGTCAAAGCAGCGCGAGCCAAGCTCAAGGATTTTGAGGCAAAATTACCCAGATCAGAGTGACTCGGGACGAGTCACAGGTGAGTGTTGGGGGCTTGTTGGCCCTTGACCAAGTTTTGATGATCCTTGGTCACGTTTGACCTATTTTTTGGACTTCGACAGGCTATCGAAGGAGGAACGCAAGAAGAAGCGGAGATCATGGGATTCGACCCCTTTTTAGGTCCCTTTTTGGGTTTTTGGGCTATGTAACAAGTATGGGAATGTCGGCCCATGGGTTTACCCATGATTAGGCCTATTTTGTAATGTATAAATAGAAGACTAGGAAATGTAAGTAGCGATCGATGGCTAAGTGCTAGTACTGTCTATGTGCAAGAAGATGTGATTAAGACTTGAAGAGCTAAGTGCAAGTAATCTGTAGTTCTTTGTGCGCAGACTGTGTGAGGCTCTGTGCCTAGATCTACTTGGGGAAGGAGGATTTGGAAAAGTGCATGAATATCTCCTTTCCTATGTAGAGTAGTGTTCTAATGCTTTTTGCATGTAAGACACTTGACAGAGATAATAAAGAGAAGAATATTTGGTGGACGTAGCCCCACGGTGGGGGTGAACCACGTATATCCTGTGTTGTGAATGCTTTGTGCTTTATGGTTTCTCTCTTGTTTATATGATTGAATGCTTAGTGCGATGTTAGATAATAGATGAATCTGATATGATAGTTTAGTGTTGAATAATGCGAATGAATGCTAGATCTGATCTCTATGTGTGTGCTTTATGCTTAAATCTATTGGATCTATGTGAATACTGCATTGATTTGTTGTTAGGGTTTAGCTGCACCGTGAACTAAAGATTAATACTAATGGGTTGTAATAACTAAGTGCTCTATTAAGGTGTTACAATCATAGTTCTGTGTCCTAGATAAGGTTGCAGACACTGGAGTCCTGCAACCACCCCTGCCTCGACCTCGGGTGAGACTTCATCTGCTTCGCAGGTGTTGTCGAAAGGGACAGTAGTTAGGGTTTTGTTGGTGCGCTATTGTAGCATTGAACCCCGAGTCTGCCCCTGTGCCAATAACCACATTGCAGCAAGAGAGGGGCCAAGAAGTTTCAAAGTTCACCAATAAATAAGATACCTTGAGCACCAAACTAGGTATGAAAGACTCCGAACGACATTTGGTTCTGAAATACCGTGGGGCTCTACACAAATACATCCAAACTGAAATAGATTTTCTGGACATCTCATCACTTGGTGATGCTTACTGATATGCTGTTAAAATCGATCAGAAATTTAAGCACAAGAACAAACAGGAGTTCGGGTCTGTAAATCCGCAACAATGAAAGTATGACAAACACATCCCTGAAAAACAGTCTCCCCAAAACTAGTCCAAGCCACATGAAAAGAAGGGTCATGGGAAGACAAAGAAGGACACCGTAAAATGGTGTGATTTCTACAAAATCCCCTAGCACAAAAACGATGAATGTCGCTCAAAACACTCATTGGTGGCCAAAATTAAAGACAAGGAGCCAAACCTTGATTCTGAATCTGATTCTAAAAATATTGGTAAAAGACAGATCATCGATGTAGACGTCACTGCTATTGCCAAAATCGTAACAATTTAACCAGAAGAACCAACAGATCCTGAAGAGGGAGAGTGCCTTTTTCATTCATAGATGTGGGTGAAGAAGACCCCGCTGCATTTTATTATTGATATCAAAAGCCAGAATAAATTCATCTCAGTAGAGGTCGTCAAACACTTGGGATTGTCGACAACACCACACCTGCAACCATACAAGATCAGGTGGCTTCGCCAAGGATGAGATCTCTCTGTCATTCGGCAGTGTCGATTGTCATACAACATCCAACCCTTCAAGGATGAGGTAGTATGTGATGTTTCCCCACTGGATGTCTGTGATGTTCTCTTGGGCCAACCATATATGTGGAGACGCCATGCTGTTTATGGGTCTCGACCCCACAGTGTCATTGTTTCTCTAGGGGGTCATCTCTACAGAATAAAAGAGGTAGTTCCTACTATTGTCCCACCTAAATAGTGTCGCGAGGTAGTATCTCATACTTCAAAATTCAGCTTCTTCACAATCTGTTCAAAAGGGGAACAAAAGGACACTGCAACCAATATAGCCTTTCCCCAAGCACCTTCTATCCAATAGAAGCAGGTTGAAAAGGTTCTAGCAAAGTGAAAATATTCCTTATGTACACCATCCTCTCGTGTAGCTCGACTTACTGAACAGACTTATCCTCAACAGGTTCATGACAGACTTCCACAAACTAAGCAGTGCGACATCTCCAACAAGGCAAGTAGCTCACCAAGATGCAGATTCAACAAACGCTTTTTCCTCTCCCCCGAGCACTCAACGCAATGGAGACCATTTCTTCCTAAGGAGGGACGATTGATCCAGGTGGATATCGGTGGCCACCCACCTTTTTCAACTAGCTCAAAACAATTTTCTGGCAATTTTGGCAATTTACTATTTTTAGTAGGTTTTAACTTTCGGGGCCATTTTAAGGCCCTAAATGATGTTTTTTGGGAAAACAGGTTTGCATTATGTAAATTTCTTTGATATTGCACCTAAAATGAATATTCTCGATGATACCGTTCCAATGGGTTATCATACACCTAAAACGAAGATCGTATGCAAATGTTACGACCCCGGGAAGTTGTTGTACTAACTTACCCAAATGAGGCTCACATGACTTTTGGCGCTTCATCTCCTAGGGTTAGGTTTTTTGGATGTCTAGGGTTTTTGGCATTCCTTCTTATTGTAAAAATGCCTTCAAAGCCTCATTATAATCATATTCTTGCAAATGCGAGTAGTCATCACATCTTTTCTCAGAGATAAGATGTCACCATTCTAGCAAGTCTTTCACTCTATATTTTTACAGTCTGTGTACATTTATTTCATTAATTAAAATCGTGTATTACTGTATCTATGTGTTTATGGTTTCATCTCTGATACTTTCTATTATATTATTGGATATCCGTGATATCTCTGTGCATTTCTTTATTATATCTCTGCTCTCATTTCGTGCCGAAAATAATCCAGATCAGTGGTATCAGAGAATGATGCTCTATTCACATTTTTTCGACAGAGAAAATATCATATTCGCGCTCGTTAAGGCTCTCCCCCATGTCAAACATTGGTTGGAAACTTACTGGGAGAAAAGTTCCACAGAGGAGTCTGGAATATATGGGGCCGAGCCCACTTGGGATTTTTTTGTGGATGCAGTAAAGGAACAATATTACCCTGTTGGCAACTATGAGGACCGGTATATGAGATAGACCACACTACACCAAGAGAGGGGCCAAGAAGTTCCGGAGTTCACCAATATCTTCCATACCTTGCGCACCAAGCTGGGTATCAAAGAATCCGAATGACATTTGGTTCTGAAATACCGTGGGGCTCTACACACACTAGCAAATTTGGGTCATTTTGCGACGACTATTTCGACGCTCTTGCGACGTTATGTCATGGATATTGCGACGAATCTTTAGTCTCTCAAACGTCGTATCATAGAACATGGCAATTTCAACGAACTTGAATTAACGTCTCAAGCGCGACGACCGTAGGGAACTTCTCACAACTGCGACAAAAAAAGAAATATCATCGCCAATACGACAATATAGGCAAACTAAGTCAAACCAAGTGTTCGTCGCAATTGCGATGACAATTTTTCGTGGTCTATATAGCAAATTTGTAGCAGGATTTTTTATTGTCGTTGAAATTACGACAACAAATTTTCTTGGTTTATATAGCAAATTCGTCGCAGGATTATTATTGTCGTCACAATTGCGATGACCACTTTTCATGATTTGTATAGCAAATTTGTCGTAGGAATTTTTATTGTCGTCTACATTGCGGCGACAACTTTTCTTGTTTTATATAGCAAATTCATTGCAGGAATTTTTATTGTCGTCGAAATTACGACGACATCTATTCTTTTTTATATAGAAAATTCATCGTAGGAACTTTTATGGTCGTCGAAACAAGATATTCATCCATCCTTGTACATCAAGGATCATGACACATGTCTCTGATTTCTCCCAGATGTCCTGGAAGTACATGAACCTTGGAGCAATTACGGGATTTTGTCAAATCATGTAATTTTTGATAAATTTTTAATTTTAATGCTGAAAATTCAAAAATTCAATTCTTAAGCTAAGGAATGATAAATGTACCTTGCATAGGTTGTTTAATGGAAAATGTGCATATGAATCTATGTCTAGGCCTATATGGTAACTTCCTTCTAACACTATTATTACGGTTTGATCTCATGGGTGAGTTACAAGTTTGTTTATTAATGGTAGATGGATTGAATTGATCTAGTGTGCTTGTAAGATCTCATTCTAATAATATTTAATGAATGATAAGTATGCAGTTGGGATTTTGAAGGGTAAGTATGCAGGTGGAACTCACATTTTTCACACCATCTGATTTATCAATATTGTTGTCAATGTTGATTGAATCAATCACTAACTCCAGCCAACATTATACATCACCAAGTCCTATGAATAGGTGTTTATGAACATTGAACATTGGAAAACAAAAATGTTAAGGGAGAAAATAATATGCCACATCATCTTACAGTAAAAAATCTCTAAAAAAATTTTATCTAATGAATAATAGTTGTTTACACCATTATTTGTCCTTGGATTTTGAATTTAAGTATACAAGGAAAAGAAGGAAAATTTCATGACGCAAGAGAATAAAATGATTTATACCTTTTTGAAAATGTGTTTTGGATCGTGGAGGTGACCACCCTTCAAACCAACATTTTTAAAAGAAATTAAAATGTTAAATGTCATAATAATAGCTAAAAATCTATGACGAAATAATCATGTACAAGTGCAAAGGAAGGCTACTAGGTGAGCTTGAAATAAGAGAACTCTTAGCTCACACATACACAATACATAAGATAAGACACCATGTAAAACTCAAGTGCACCACTATCTAAGGGAGTTTTAGCCTTTGGAATACATTGTGCAAGAAGATTAGAGATGAATTCTACCTAATAAAATATCATCCCATGCTTGACCACCCCATGCATAATCAAAATCCATCTTAACCATATGTATCTAGTGCCTCGTCTACCATACAAGAGGTTCAAGAGAATTGCTAAGGCTTGAAGTTCCATTTGCAATTTTTTTATTCAGTGTACCTTACTTGTGGTAGTTTGGAATGGCTTAAGTAAAAGCCACCATGCCTTCTCAATGTTATAAACATCACACATTTTGCTAAAATTTTGCAACCACCAAAGGCTTACTGACATTGTGGGAGGTGAGAACTCATACATCATTTGAAGAGTATCAACGCCATATTGCTCAGTTATGTCATCGCTCTATGATTTAAATGTTCAACTTGTTACATCCGCATTCTCAATCAAGGTATTTAGCATGTTTATGGATGGAAACAATTCCTCTTTGTATCCCACCTTGTGGAATCACAAGACCTTAACATTGAAATCCTTGGGTTCCTGTCCTTGGATTATTTTTCTTCTCGCAATGATTTGTGGAAGGTTCAACATCATTGTACATATCACAGAGGAATGAATAAGTAGGCTTTGAGGCAATTTTGAGTAGCAACACCATGTCCATGACACAATGAAAAGAATGGTAATGC
>JASDQU010251809.1:3036-13540 GCA_032191745.1 Picea mariana
CAGGACCAGAGCATTAAAAAGGAAATAAGTGCGAGACAAAGTGGGTTTGATCATATGTTTTGGGTGGTTGAAAATCGAAAATCAAAAACCTAGTAATGAGGAAACATATAACCAAGAATCAAACAAAAAAAACCATACCAATGCTCAAATAAAAAAGGTCCTTCATTGATATAACTATCAATCCCTAAGCATGCTTGGTTTTCAAGGAATCGAAATAAACAGAATAGTTCTTCATGGCAAGGAACAAAGCTTCATTAAAAAAATGTAGAAACAATTTGCCTTTAATAAATTTTTCAAACAGAATGGTAATACAGTCATAAGTTTTCATGTTTCATTTACATGCTTCGTTTTCATGCTTTCAGTCATGAACAAAGCACAAAAAAACAATAGGGAAAAGAGACAACTTACAATCGTCATTTTGAAAATTACTCATGAAGAATAAAAAAAAAAAAACCTAGTTAGGCAGCTATACAGATCATTTAATTGAGAAGCTATTAAAATATGTTGGGCTGCCAACAATGGCGACATGCTGGGAGAAACAGTTATCTCTATAATACAAACGAGTTCAGGTTAGAAAAATCTAAAAGACTTCAAATCGAAGAACAACTGAAAAGTTATTTGAACATCTATAGTAATCATGACGTAGTTCAGTTTAAGATATCTTTCGTTAAAAAGAACGAAATCTGGTGACAAACTTTACAAAATAAAGCCACAACGTTTAAGTTAATGTCTCCAATACTGTTGACAGGGCCACTGCTGCCAGCAGGCGTTCATAGCCTTGGCAGGGATGTCAATTAACCCACTTTGATGTCTGTATCCTATCCAAGAAATTTCAAATCAGAACGAAGGACGCTTATGGCCAAAAAAAAAAAGAATTCATACCTGAGAATTTTCTTTTACTTGACATTGCTTCACTACCAGCGGGCCTATTCAGTACCCCAGCTAAGTTGTCATGGTGTCATGCATGCATTTACCCACTGCCAACAGACTTGTTCAGTGTCCCAGCGGGTTTACAAACACTTCCCACAACTCTCTGAGAGGTTATTCACATTCTGATATAGTTTTAAAGATATTCAATAGAGCGGGGTGACGCTGAAAATTCTAGTTTTCTAACACAACTTAATATTGTCTTGGCCTTAAATTTTTCTTGCTAACCTTCATCAAGATCTGAAAATAGTTTATTAACAAAACAAATTTTCAAGGACAGGGAAAAATCGTTGAGTTGCTTTCGTAAAGAGAAGGGACAACATAAAGAGATTTTTTTTTTTTTTTAAAGATAATCGTGAATACTTTCAAGTGCAAATTGAAACCAAGAAATCGACTTTCAAAAAAAATATCATCTTTAACTAGCCTACAATTTCAGAGAAAGACAACAATTGATGCTCTAACAACCCTTTGACAGTTATCTCGAGATGAAGCATTCTGTTCTCTTTTTCTGAGCTAGACTGTAATACAGGCATGTTTGATTCAAAAGGACCAATAAACAAAAATGAAAATAAAAATAAACCAGAAAAGAAAAACGGAAAGAAAAGAAATCAAAACAGAAAAATACGTACAAAAGGTGTATCTGAAAAGATCATGCAAAAAATGTCTTGGGAGACTGAAAGAAAATAGAAAAATCTCGTTTGATATGAAAGAAGTCCTACTCATGGTACCTTGGGTCAGGGTTGAATTTACGATTCAGATTTATTTATCTCTTTACTTTCCATTTAAATTTTTCATAATAATATTGCAGCTTTGAAAAGAAATATTCAATGAAAAGCAGAGAGAAAACGATCATGTGGACTTCCCTGACAATAATCTTGTTATGGTTCTCTTGGCACGCCCACTTGCGCTCATGACTTCATTATTACAAAGATAAATAGTGAGGAATAAAACTAAACAAAAACCTACTCCTAAACCTACCCTAACTACTAAAAAAAAAAAATACTACGTGAAGTCATGCTTCCAATGTAGCCATCAGAGTAACTCCAATCCTACAATGGAAGCAAAATCAAACATTACTAACAAGAATGATAATATATCAAAAAATGACATAGATATATCACACTTACCTTCATAATCATCATTTAGAATCAAAGTAAGCATGATCTTACCATTCCCTTGAATATTTTTGTTCTATGAATCCTCCATCCATTTGACAATCTTGTCGTAATATGGGTCATAATGACATGGGAGAGTGTAAGTAATTTTGAAAAACTTGTCAAGATTATGGGGAAATGAAAAAACCATCAGCCAAGGCTGAAGTGCCGCATCCTCCTAACAATTCTCCAAGTGTTCATTAATTTCTTCACATGGAGGATCTAAAAGGAATATGTCACAACTACTTCCAAGATACTTAGGTAAAAACAAAGCAAGTACAACTTTATCTTTATTATGAAGATTTTGTATATACAGATATTCAAGCCATCCTAAGATCCTGTCACAAAAATGAGGATGCAAACCATGACTTTGATGAAATGAATATATCAATGGGGAACTCATCATAAGAGGATTCGTGACATCAATTAGATAATTGGTTTGAATACATCCTTTGATGAGATTGATCATTTCAAAATGTGAAGCATAAACATTAAAATTCCAGCTAATCAAAGAACGAATATGCAACGTAGAATGTTTGATCTCCATAAGATACAGTGCATTGTCTTTTTCAGCAATAGACTGTGTAAAATCATCTCGCAACATGTCCTTTTCCCATGTGAGTGTTGAAAGTGAACAAGCGTCAAATCCGATTTTATCAATGTTATGCTTGGAATTAACTTCATCAGATCTTGGCATATCGAAAGGATATGATTGTGGCAGAAAAGAGTAGGATGTTGTAGGTAAGGTATCAAGTCCACCAGAATCTAAGAAGAGATCAAAATATAAAGAATAAAAGGAATTAGAAATAAGCACATGAAAAGAATCTGTTGAGCTATGATATTTAACAGTGGTATTCTCAAGACATTTCTCTTCACTTTCTTTAAAACTCTCACTCTGTTTTGGTGACAAATTCCTCAACATAATATGATCATCTAGATTTTCCTTCTGTATGATAGATAATTCAAAACTTACGTGACAAACGTCTAGTCTTTCCTGTAGATAAAGTACATTTTGAGGATGAAGGTTTAAGGTCTCTCCTTCCAATTTCATATTTTCTTCTCTAATCAGTTTCATAGGAATGTTAGAATGTTTAAGATGATTTTCATCTCTTAAGTGTTCTTCAATGACTAAGTTTAAATATTGATTAGAGAATTAGTTACAAGAATGATGATATTTACCTCAACCATGAATCGAATCTTCTTCTACAATGGTCGAAGACTGAAAATATAATGATTCAGAGGAAAAACCAATTTGGTTGTCGGTAAGAACCTGGTCAATAGATTCTACCTCCCTTGCTTGTTCAAAATTTTCGGATGGATTCCTCTCATTGTGCGAACTAAATTCTTCTCGCAATTGAGTGATAGGATTTGCAACTGGTTCTTCATTCATGATTGAATATGACTGGATGGAAGGGATGAAAACATCATAGCAGAGATTTAATACAAATGACATGTCATCGAGATTAAATTTACAGAGGATATGATAGATTCTTGTCGAAAAGTCTTCCGAAGATGAATCACCATTGATTAGCGAAGTCTGGAATTCTTCACATAATTGATTGTAATCATAAATTTTGAAAGCATCTAGAAATTCATCTACAAATTGAAACCAATAAAAAATGTGACATGCTAGAAAGGACTCAAACCAATGTTTAATCCGACCTCTAAAAGTAAAATCAAACAATTTGCATAAAACTCTTAAATCTGAAATGTCATGTTTGATGCATTTGCACCAAAACTTGTTAAGGTGGTCTTTAGCAAATGTATTGCCTCCACCGTCAAAGGTGAGTTTGGACAAGCGAGAGACTGTCTTGTTGGGAACATCGGGTAATGAGAACTGGAAAGCATGTTCCTTCACAGTGATTTGGGGAGCCATGGGGAAATTGAATACATTTAAAATAAAGGCTCCTACATGGTCAGCTTGTCAGTCGACCCTCCTTCTAGCGCCATTTGTTGACTGGCGAAAATGACCGCTCGTCAACTAGAAGAAAGAGTCTGGTCTGGGGTTGTCTAATTAACCCAAGACGTTTGGATTGACTCACTCTGACGAGTTTAATGGCTCCATTGGCCAATCTAAAGTCCTAGAAGAAACAAATAAATAAATAAAAGAAACAAAATAACTGACTAATTACTAATCATTGTTATATATATGCACACATAAATATACAACTTACTTTAAATAATATTTACACACAGAATTGTTTGTCTAATTTATATGCATTTTATACAATTCATGAGTTTTAATCTAAACTCACTAAAATCAATGTGAAAATGGATCTTTTGATGAAAGTAGATAAACAAAGAAAAATGAACTATTTCTTTTTGGTTTGTTTTTTAATCTATATGCATCTGTAAGATCAAATATCAAACTATTATTGAAACATAAAATGTAGACAGTGAAAACTATACTACATATAAGAATCTCTATAATAAACAAGCAAATGAAAAGAACAGACTAACCTATTAGTCACTTGAAGAGTGTGCATCCAACTGTTTGTATAATCGTAAATTGTACATCAGTCCATCCACTAGATAAGTCTATTGTGCACCTTCACACTGTTTGGAATAAACGCCAAATAGTACATTGACTGGTGTATTTAATTGATGAAATGATAGGATGCAAAGTAATAACTATGATGTATGAGACTACAAGTAATAATGCATAAGATAAATCCGACAGTTACAGCTTGCATTTAATCAATCAACATGTTTAAGGTAAACCTTATAATACGAATTGAATGAACATTCACTATTTTCATATAACTGAAGCATAAAATCATGAACTGTAAGAGAAAAACTATCTTGATGACATAATAATCTGTGAAGACGAAAGCTATCAACAGTCATCAAATGATCAAGATAAACAAATTACAGACAAAAACAACATTTACAAGAAGCTAAGGCATAAATGTAAACATATGTTATGTCCAAATTCGAGTATAAGCTTGTTCACAACTAGCCCCAGGCCAAGATGTTGTAATTACAAAAATAATGGGTTTTTAAACCCTTCAGAAAGGTAATTGTTTCCTCTTCTGAGATCATATATTGATTACAAAAATAAAAGGGGGATACAACCACCCAAATCATACTAAATCCTCTAAAGCTAACAAAAGTTTATTTTTTTTCATACAAAATGTATCAAAGATATGACTAGCAAGTCTCAAAGATGCCTCAGATCAATTGGTAACCATGAACTCCTAAATATCCTCCAACTGTAAGATCAAATCATATCAGACAATCTTGGAATTTACTATAGTTGTTGCAGCCTCAACATTTTTAAATATTACATTGCCTATAGTCTTCATATGTTTCAATTTTCCTTGAATGATAGACTTGAGCCTATGGTTTTTGCGGGTTAAGGCACTGATCTGATCAGTGAGAGCTTTAACACATGACTGTAGGATGGGTATGTCGGTGTAGTATCTATCAATCCAGGATAGGCAAACTTCACACTTCGACTGTGCGACGGTCCCTTGGGAATAATCACAATTGTGAACTGGGGAATTTCCAACATGGACTATAGACTTATTGCCCATTTTGATACCAGGAAACCCTTCGATATGTTTCAGACAAGGTGGTAAGTTGTTGACGAAGTTATAAGGCTGATCGAGGGGTGGTTGAGACGAAAGAGGATCTTACTCAGCGAGAAACCTATCAATTCTGAATCCGAACTCTCATGGATCTCGATCATTTTGATCGAGCTCGCATGAGAGTTCGACCTGTTTCGAAGCTTTCTTGAAATTAACCTCCTGTCTCTCTTGTTTTTAAAATTTAAATCATGATGACTTTTAGATATCTCACCAGTAGGTTTCTTTAAATTTTTAACAAAGTCATTAGGGTGTATAACTTTCTCACGGGCCTGCTTAATAACCTTTGGATCGAGAAAGGGTTGGTTGTAGGAGGCCGAGACACAGGCCTGAGTAGGTGAGAGGGGCACTATAGGGTAGACAAGGGTCTCTTCAACCACAAGTTTGTTGACCTCCTCCATATCAGGGTTACCATAACTGTTTCTAGTTATGAATGAATCTCAACTGTCACTCTGCAACTCTAATTGATGCGCAAGTAAAATTTTTATTAAGCCGTGATGGAAGAGGCTCAAGTCTAATCGTTGCTTTCTATACCTTTTTCCCATTTTGTAAAGGCTTCGCAATAAATAATATGGCATGTTTAAATGAAACCCGTGAAAATCATAAGCAGACGCAGATGATAAAGAAACACAAGACCGAAACGTCCTTCATAGGTGACAAATTGTTTTAACACAGCAAGTAGATCATGCCATCGATCTTTCAGGAAGGATATGGGAATACCTTTGTCACATCCCTTTATCTTCCGAGATGTAAAGATAAGATTCCAAGGAGCATCTTCCACCTTTTCATTTTTGAACCACCTTTGACTGCTCGCAGGCAGTCCTGTAGCTTGGCTCAAGAAATCCTCTATAACCTCGAGTTGAACATCACCCACCTTAGCTCTACACCCATCGAAGGGAGAGTGAATTCCTGAGCAGTTTGTAGATTGAAACCCTGGATTTTCTAAGGAAAACGAGCCAACCATTACTCTCAAGATCCTCCCCGGCATCGTCATGTAAGTGCAATGTTTGAATTCCATTAGGTTTGACTCTAACAATAGGAGCCATACTAAATGAAAGGGTAATTAATCAAACACAATGCATAGGGAGGGTTTGTGAGAACAGATTAGAGCCATACCCCGAGGCCGAGAAACACCAACAGTGAATGACGTATGAGCAGAAAACTCATAACGATAAGATGGGCATTAATTGAAAATCATGCGAAGAGGGTTTGCAAAGCCCAAGACCAGTCTTGGAAATGATGGATGACTGCAAATTGTATTTCCACCTTTCATAAAGTACAATCCAGGACTAGAGCATTAAAAAGGAAATAAATGCAAGACAAAGTGGGTTTGATCATATGGTTTGGGAGGTTGAAAATCGAAAATCAAAAAACTAGTAATGAGGAAACATATAACCAAGAATCAAACAAAAAAATCCATACCAATGCTCAAATCAAAAAGGTCCTTCATTGATATAACTATCAATCCCTAAGCATGCTTGGTGTTCAAGGAATCAAAATAAAGAGAATAGTTCTTCATGGCAAGGAACAATGCTTCATTAATAAACTGTAGAAACAATTTGCCTTTAATAATTTTTTCAAACAGAATGGTAATATAGTCGTAAGTTTTCATGTTTCGTTTACATGCTTCGTTTTCATGCTTTCAGTCATGAACAAAGCATAAAAAAAACAATAGGGAAAAGCGACAACTTACAATCATCATTTCGAAAATTACTCATGAAGAATAAAATAAAAATAAAAATTACCCTAGTTAGGCAACTATATAGATCATTTAATTCAGAAGTTGTTAAAATATGTTGGGCTGCCAATAGGGTGCCAAGAAGAAGAAGCGAGAATATTTGAATTCCAAGAAAGGCAATTCTAGACATGCCTTGATTTCCATCAACTCTTCTCCTGATGCTTGGATCATAGATTCAGGAGAATTAAATCACATGGATTCCTCAAAAGTAGTATATTCTTCTTTGGATGCATGCAAATTTCCTCCTATTTTGATGGGGGGAAACTCTTCTGTCGAAGTCACCAGAAAAGGAAGGATTGAACTCACCAATGGAAGCTTCGAGAATGTGTTACACGTTCTAAAACTTTCTATCAAACTTCTCTCCATGTATCAGATGACGAATTTCGACACTGGAAAGAAAGTCATATTCACACCAAATTCCTTGGCCATCTACAACATGCAAACCAACTCCAAGGTTGCTACCAGTGAGGTAAATCATCAGTCTAGATTGTATATTTTTTCTGAATTCATTGAACCTAATTCTGCTTTACTGCTTACTCATGCTAATGAAAGTAGTAGGATCTGGCATGAAAGGTTTGGACATTTGATTTTCAGATACATGAAACAACTTAGCAAGCAAATATTGGTTTATGGTCTACCAAACATCCATTTCTCCAAGGGAGTGTGTGAGGGATGTGTTCTCGGAAAACACCCTCAAGAGAAATTCGACAAAGGAAAGTCTCAGAGAGCTTCTGCACCTTTAGATATGATCCACATTGACCTTATGGGTCCTTTTCCGCATCCATTGATTATAAAAGTGAGGTTTTTTCTCATTTTTTTTTGATGATTTCTCACGATTTACATGGATCTACTTTCTCAGGAAAAAATACGAGGTCTTCCAACACCTCAAAGATTTCAAAACCCTAGTTGAAACATAGTCCGGAAAGAAGATCAAAGTTCTCTGAACTGATAACGG
Organism: Picea mariana; assembly: GCA_032191745.1. NCBI lineage: Eukaryota > Viridiplantae > Streptophyta > Pinopsida > Pinales > Pinaceae > Picea > Picea mariana. Next base: position 11,398 of record JASDQU010251809.1, read on the forward strand.
GGGAGAGTATGTAAATCATGAGATCCATAATCATTTCCATGAGGCAGGGATTCAATTGCAACACATAATTCCCTATAATCTGTAGCAAAATGGAGTTGTTGAGTGGAAAAGTTGATCTCTAAAGGAGATGGCATCTTGCATGCTACATGCAAAGTCACTACCACATAGACTATGGACCGAAGCACTTAATTGTGAAACATACATCCAAAATAGATCTCCCCATAGATCTGTCAATGATAAGACCCCCTACGAGGCTTGGAGTGGCCTCAAACCAGACGTGACTCACTTTCACATTTTCGTTTCACGTGCATGGGCTCAGATTCCCTCTGAAAAGAGAAAGTCACTTGATCCACATAGCACTGAGTGTATTTTTTTTGGATACTGAGATGGTGTGAATGGATATAGGCTTATTTATATTTCCTCAGACTGGATCATCATTGATTGAAGTGTCCAATTTGAGGAAAGTGTCTCACATGCACCTCACCAGGCACATGCATACACCTTCATTGTTCCACCTATAAAAGATGATGAGCATGCATATGCTGACTCTTCTCCAGAAAAGAGTTTTGATTCATAGGAATCAGATGATTTGGATTCAGAGTTAGTACAGTCATATGCAAATTTAGAGCATCCAGATGCAGCTGTAGAGCTAGAGCAGAGGCTCAAGTGGGCACAGACTACTCTTCAGGATGTAGGGGATATCGTTGGTGATCCAGACAATACTAGGAGGAATCGATCTGATTTTGAGGAGCCTCTTGTTGTACTCACTACCACTGAACCATTACTCTCCAGACATATTTTCTTGGTTCAGTCTTCAGATCCACAGTCTTATGGCGAGGATGTTGGAAATCCCTTTTGGGAATTCGCCATGCAAGAGGAGTACAACTCCCTCCTCGAGAACCAGACTTGGGATTTGGTTCCCCTTCCTTCTGGGAGGAAACTTGTCAGATGAAAATGGGTTTACAAGACCAAGAGGGCAACGGATGGACATATTAGTAGAAACAAATCCAGTCTTGTTTCCAAAGGATTTCAGCGTGTTCATGGTATTGACTATGATGAGACCTTCACTTCAGTAGTGAAGATGGATTCCATATGATTAACACTTTCCATTGTGGCAACCAAGGGATGGGAAGTTCATAAGATGGATGTGAAGAATGCATTTATTCATGATGATCTTTCTAAGGATATCTACATGGAGCAGCCCCAGAGATTTATGTAGAACTCATCTTTGGTCTGTCGACTGAAGAAGTCACTTCATGGCCTCAAGCAAGATCTGAGGGCATGGTATGCCAAGATGGACTCCTACCTGTTGTCATAGAACTTTTTATGTTGTAAATCATACCCGAATGTCTACATGCTCAGGATGACTGATTCAATTCTACTTTTAGTTCTGTATGTTGATGATTTGTTGATCATCGGTTGCTCGACTTCAGCGATTGTTGCAGTCAATAGGATTCTACATGATAGGTTTTTGATGAAGGACATGGGTCCGCTACACTTCTTTCTTGGACTTGAGATCAGTCAGAATGTATCAGGCATCAAACTATCTCAGGCCAAGTATGCGTGAGATCTCCTTGAGAGATTTCACATGATAGACTGCAAGTCTGCTCTGACTCCTTTCCTATTAGGATTCAAACTTGAGGTTGGCGAGGAGACTCCATTGGTTGAGATCACACTTTACAGACAACTAGTGGGGAGCTTGTTGTATCTCACACACTCCAGACCATACCTCTCCTATGCAGTTGGTGTAGTTTCCAAGTTCATGCAAGAGCTGCATGAGCTACATTGGAAAGATGCAAAGCATATCCTTTGATACATACATGGAACCATCACCTTTGGGATTCATTATTGAGCAAACTCTACATTAGATCTCGTCGAATTTACTGATTCTGACTAGGTTGGCGATAGCACTGATCACAAGTCCACATCTAGTTACTCACTTAGTCTTGGTTCCGAGCCTATCTATTGGTCGAGCAAGAAGCAATTTGTCATTGCGCTATTTTCAGCCGAGGCAGAGTACAAAGGGGTAGTTAACATAACCATTCAGGCTATGTGGCTACAAAATTTTCTCAGTGAGTTGGGTATTTAGTTACATTGACTGATCGTCATCTGGTGTGACAACCAAAGCACTCTAAAGTTCCAT
>JASDQU010251811.1:717-15149 GCA_032191745.1 Picea mariana
TTTATATATTGAAAAATGTTTAAAATTTTGAAAAAAAATGAATAAATTATGTATTTTTTAATGTTTGCCGAGTTTTTCCGATTTTTTCCGATTTTTTCCCCGATTTTTTCCGTGCCGATGTTTTCAGGACCCTTGCCGCTTTTTTGCCGTTGCCGAGTTTTTCCACTAGGATCAAAACAGAGAAATTTTATTTATACTAGCCCTGTGCATACATAGATTTCGCCCAGCTTGGGTTTACATGGACCGTACCCATGGGTTTACATGCATACTCACTGACTCAGGGTGTCCGTACAGCAAAAATATGGTTGCAAAACAGCCCGATTTTCAGTAGTCTTCTTACAAAATACTGATGAACACAGTTTATATGCTATTCTCTGATCTGGGTACGATTTCTTTTCTCTGCTGGGTGAAGGTACAGTCCGTACGATATCCGTGCTGTATAGATTCTTCTTCCTCACTGGCTGTTTGTTGCTTATTTGCTGGCTCAGTTGAGTAATGGCCCTATCTTGGCCTCTATGTCTTTGTCTAGAGTCTAGACACTGCTCGGTCTCCTTGACTGTGTGTAGACCCAACTCGGTCTGTATCTTTGCCCTGCTTGGCTTCCTATTCGACTGGGTTTGCTGATTACTCTAGCTGTCTCCTCATCAAGCCTGTTGAGACCCGACCTGGTCTTATGTCTCAGCCCTACTCGGCCCCTACTCTTGATAAGATTGGATGCTGTCCCTAGCTCGGCCCCTTTAGCAGACTTTTCCTGTCCTGACCCTCGACCTCCCTTGGAAGCGCCTCCTCACCTAGTCGACTTGCTTCTCTCTTGAGGTTGCTTGAGGAATGAGCTTGCTAGGTTATTTGTAACCCTAGTCTTTTCTTTATGCAATCTTGATCCTAGGATCTTTTCATCAAAAACTTGATCCAAGGGTGGGGACTTAATCTCAAGTTGGCTTGAGTGGTCCCCACCATTATGATGCTGTCTAGTCATAATTTGGGTTTCTTCTACATTACTAGACACTCCTAATGTGGAAGAATTACCTGCCTGAGCTACACTTTAACACTCCCTCTTAGCGAGGGAGGTAATGTCACTAGAGCTGCCTCCTCCATGATCCAGCTCACCATGTGTTCCTCTCTCTGAGTTTGAGAGACCCATCCTTTCAATGTCCGGATACTCTATTTGCTCTGCCTGGACATATCTGCTACACCCTGCACCAGGATTCCCCGAGTATCCCCATTCATCCAATTGAGTCCATTCCCACCATGTGGGTCTACTGAGAATAACTTCCTGTTCTCTCACACATAGATTTGTAGACTCATTACTTTCTTCTGTGAGTTTGTAAATAGGTCGTCCCCACAGCTTATATAGACCATCCTCACTTATGCCTGTCATTACGGGTGGTCTTGGTGCTTGACTTTTAACTAAACGGATGTGTACACCACAACCAAAGAAGCTTGCCCCATAGCCTTGATGCTCCAACGCTGATATTGAGAGCACACTGACTCTCATACATGGTACATACAGTATCTCTGGTATCCTAAGAATCCTGCCTGATTCTAATTGTAATGATACTTCTCCTTTTCCTTGAATTGCTACCATACTAGAATGCATACCACACTTAACAAATCCTGAATCTTGACTTGAGAACTCCTGAAGTGCAAGTCTTTCACTTGTCATGTGACTTGTGGCTCCGCTGTCTATGTACCATCCTGTCCTGGTCCTGTCCTCTGTATCCAAAAACAGAGTGTACTCGTCCTTAAACATTCGAGAAAAGTCTCGAGCTGTGGCAGCCAGCTGCTGCTCTTCTTCCTCTTCTTTGTCTTCGACTTCTGCTGAGGCTGATATCTCCTTTGTTTTCCCTTTTGCACCAAAGCCCTTCTTGGCTTGAGTGCACCGACTGGCAAAGTGTCCAAACTCTCGACACACATAACATTGGACGTGTAATAGATCTTTCTTTGGTTTTCCACTTGTGAATCCCCCTCTAAAGGCTGTTCCTCTTCTTCCTTTGCCTCCCCTCTTGGAGGTAAGAGCGAGGTTTTCCTCCTCTTCGTTCTCATCCACATCTCTGCTTCTCCTTACCTCTTTTTGACAGCAATCATTCCATAACCTGCCCCAATTTGGCAGGTTTTCTCTGGCCACTACCCCTGAGATGAAGGGATCACACTCCTTTGGGAAGCCTCTCAAGGCAGAATGAACTATCTCAGTTGGGGATAGTCTTACCCCAACTGCAAGAAGTTCATCTAAAAGCTGCTTTACTTTGGTCAGATAGACTGTCACACTTTCTTCTTTGGACATCTTGGTGTGCTGGAGCCTTTCCTTGAGAGCCATGATTCTGCTCTCATGCTTGGCCTCAAACAGTCCTTTCAAATGTGCCCACATCTCATGAGCAGTTTGTTTCTCACCAATATTCGGTACCAGATGATCCTTCAGTCCATCTAGAAGGATCCTCTGAGCTCTGATTTCTGAAGCATAATATATCTCCCTGTCTTTAGCATCAGTGGGAATTGTTGCTGGGTTTTCAACAATGCCCCAAACTTTGCTCTCTTGAAGAGCATTCTTCATTCTGTACTTCCATTGTACGTAATTAGAAGCACCATCAAGCCTGTCCTCATATCTGAGGTTTGTAGCCATTTTTCTGTGTAGTACTGGCTTCCTCAACTCTGTTTTGCTTCCCGAATGGATTTACCCTGCTTGGTCTTCTTATTCCTCTTTCAGCTTAGAGGGTACGACCTCCCTCTGGTTCTCCTTCTTCCGGGTCTCTGCAATGTAGGGCTTCAACACTTCACTTGGGGCTGTCAGAACCTTGCTCTGATACCATGAAGAAGATAATAGCCATAAACTTTACTTAACAACTCTGATACAGCAGCAAGTTATCACACAGAAAATATTTGGACAGCCACACAGAATAAAATATACATTCTGTAAATGACATCAAAACAGAGAGATTTTATTTATACTAGCCCTGTGCATACAGAGATTTCGCCCAGCTTGGGTTTACATGGATGGTACCACCTGTACAGGTCCGTACGCTTACTGGTAATACTCAGGGTATCCATACAGCAAAAATATGGTTGCAAAACAGCCCGATTTTCAGTAGTCTTCTTACAAAATACTGATGAACACAGTTTATATGCTATTCTCTGACCTGGGTACGATTTATTTTCTCTGCTGGGTGAAGGTACAGTCTGTACGATATCCGTGCTGTACGGATTCTTCTTCCTCACTGTCTGTTTGTTGCTTGTTTGCTGGCTCAGTTGAGTAATGGCCCTATCTTGGCCTCCATATCTCTGTCTAGAGTCTAGACCCTGCTCGGTCTCCTTGACTGTGTGTAGACCCAACTCGGTCTGTATCTTTGCCCTGCTTGGCTTCCTATTCGACTGGGTTTGCTGATTACTCTAGCTGTTTCCTCATCAAGCCTGTTGAGACCCGACCTGGTCTTATGTCTCAGCCCTGCTCGGCCCCTACTCTTGACAGGATTGGATGCTGGCCCTAGTTCGGCCCCTTTAGCAGACTTCTCCTGTCCTGACCCTCGACCTCCCTTGGAAGCGCCTCCTCACCTAGTCGACTTGCTTCTCTCTTGAGGTTGCTTGAGGAATGAGCTTGCTAGGTTATTTTTAACCCTAGTCTTTTCCTTATGCAATCTTGACCCTAGGATCTTTTCATCAAAAACTTGATCCAAGGGTGGGGACTTAATCTCAGGTTGGCTTGAGTGGTCCCCACCATTATGATGCTGTCTAGTCATAATTTGGGTTTTTTCCACATTACTAGACACTCCTAATATGGAAGAATTACCTGTCCGAGCTACACTCTAACATGATTGACTTCATCAGTGGAGAGGAACTTCTGTAATAAAAGATTGAAAAACTAAAAGCTGTCTTTCTTAACTTCTTGATGGTGTATACTATATAGTATATACAAATTTATTAAAATCTTCTTCTCTTCCTAATAACAAAGTAAAAGCTGCCATATTGTGATCATAAACATAGTTCCTTCTATTCCTAATTCAGTCCATCATCTAGCTGTTTTTTTGGCATTGGTTCCATTTGTGTTAGATTTGAAATGCCTTTTCCTATTTATTACTTGATGCAAAACCCAACTTGTATGCAGTCCTTTTCCTTCAGCAATGGCCTCAATTCATTATTGCATTTCTGCTATGGTTGCTGCTACTTATCACAGTTGAGGTAATACATCTCAAGAATTGTAAAATCTCTACACTGGCAACATCGTAAGCCAAGGGATGAATCTCTTGTTTCTGGTGCTGAGGAACAGATATGCATTATGTAGGTCTGTGTAAGAGATATGAAACGCAGATCTTTGAACATAGGTTGGTTTGTTTGACAGAATTCCATAGCATTAACGTTTTGGATATTCTATGGAGAATTTTATCCTTGCACTGTTAAGGTTCCATGTGCAATTTTGAAGTTGCACTTGTTTAGTGAAATGCATAGAAATTTTGATGTATGTCAGTAAATTTTTAATTCAGCTGGACAAGCAACATTTAAGTTATAACCTCAACTGTGTACTAGTAGTTTGGAACTTTCGAAAGCTATGTGGTTTGGGATTTATTTGAGATTATTTAAGAGGATCCATGAAGGAAAAAAGAGAATTTTGGATTTAAAATTACTTCCAAATATTTGTGATGCTTGTTTTCTTCAAGTAGTTCCTCAAAGTGTGATTTGTGTTAAAGAGAGTGTAATCAAAATCTCACATTTGAAATCTTGAAGAAAATATTGAATCCTTTTCAAATCAAATATTACACACTTTTTATTAGTATAAAAAATGCTTATCGATCAAATAACCTATTCCCAGGCTCAAAAGCCAGGGCCTGACTGACACTTGGGCAGGGATCAGCTGCCTTTAACTGTCTAGTAAATATAGTTTGGACATTAGAAAGTCATGTGGTTTGTGATCTACATCAGTTTTAATTCTTGAGGGACTTAAGAAATCTTTTTTTTCTGAGGAAATGTACTTGCGGAAAACCCTCCGAATACTTCCCCATGATCCATGGATGGTAAGCGGGGTAAACTGTCGGCCCTGATTATGGGGCCTCACCCTAGGGGAATCAAGAGAGTCAAAACCGTGACCAACAACAAGCATGAAAAACTCACGTCTGGCTCTAGATCAATTGAGCTAACCCTCTGGACTTAGGGGCTTAAGAGAATCTACTAAGTAAAACTTAAAAAAAAAAATCTAACTGCTGCTGTAATATATTTTTTTCTTCAAAGTCAAGTCAAGTTTGCTATGAAGAGCGTCACTCAAGAAATCACACTTGAAATCTTGGTTTTAAATGTTGAGCTAAAACAAATGATTCAATCTCTCTGTTTGTCTTATGTTTCATTTACTATTGCTTAAGATAGTTTGACCTATCTCTTCACACTTGGCTTAACAACTTGATACATATTTTATTATTACTTGCTTCAGATATGGTATTTTCTGTATTGCTGTGTTTGCAGGGCTTAATTATTTGATAATTAAATTGATACATTATTTTCCTTTGCAGTTACAACATGTTGTCGTGCTACAGCTGCATTATCAATGCTTCGAGAGAAGAAAGGTGCGTTTGATCTAGTCATAAGTGATGTTTATATGCCAGATATGGATGGCTTCAAGCTCCTTGAGCATGTTGGACTGGAAATGGACTTGCCTGTCATCAGTAAGTACAGCTCCAAATATTTTATGCAAATAGGTATCAATATGTTCTTTGTTCATCATTTGAGAGAATCTTCGATTATTAACTTGGTATGTGAGGTGCAGTGATGTCAGCAGACGGAGGAACAAGTACAGTTATGAAAGGAATCAAGCATGGGGCTTGTGATTACTTGATAAAACCTGTACGCCTAGAGGAGCTTAAGAACATATGGCAGCATGTGATTAGAAAGAAAAGGAATGAGCCAAAAGATTTTGATCCTTCTGGTAGTTTTGAAGACAATGACAGGCATAGAAAAGGATCTGATGATGTTGATTATGCTTCCTCAGTGAATGAAGGAACAGATGGTAATTGGAAACTTCTAAAAAAGAGGAAGGAAGCTAAGGAGGAAGAAGATGATGGGGAAGAGGACAATGACGATCCATCTGCCTCAAAGAAACCACGGGTAGTCTGGTCTGTAGAGCTCCATCAACAATTTGTCAATGCTGTGAATCAGCTGGGAATCGATAGTAAGAATTATTACTTTACTTGTTCCATACTAGCATTATAGAAATTCTTTTTAAAAAAAAAAATGAAACGGATAGTAATTGTATTAAAATAAAGCTGTGGCCGCACCATACAGCATGATAATACAATATAAATGGAGAAAGTCTTTTTTTTTCCTGAAGAAAGCTTTGCGGAAAACCCACCGAATGCTTGCCCATGATCCATGGATGGTAAGTGGGGTAAACTGTAGCCCCAAGGAGCATGAGAGTTGAACCTGTGACCTCCCCGACTTTGGGGGAGAGTACGCACGTCTGGCATCAAGACCAATTGAGCTAACCCTTGGGGCTATAGATGGAGAAAGTTTGAAACAAGCAATTCAAAAATTCCCAAAAATGTGTAGAGTTCACCAGCCAATTGAGCTGTTTTAACAGTTTTTTTTTATAAAACTAAAAAGCTTGCAACTATATAGCTTAATAGACTGGCCTAATACGAGTGCTATTTTGCAAAACATAAAAACCTTAATTTTTTAATGAAAAGCATGCCCACTATGGGCCTCCAGTCTGGCATCTGCATTGGGTTCCAGAACTGTATTCTCATAATCCATCTCCCCTTGGTTCTGCTGCACTGTATCTTCTTCATCAGCAGCTGCTTTGACAGACCCAGTAGACACTTTTGGAGGAGAAACCACTAAATAAGAATTCCTTGCCAAACCCAAAATCAACTGAAATTGCATGTTATGGTCAGCAGTAAGCTTCTCAATTTTCTTGCCTTGAATGGCCACCCTTGCCTCCAATTCTGCATTCCTGACTAGCTGAGCTGCAAGTTGAGAAGACACTCTGTTGTTTAGGTAAGAAATTGCTGCCTGTAGATCCTCTGATTGACGTGAGAGCCTCTGCTATTTCGCAGGGCGCACAATGGCTAGTATGGTGATGCCCCTCCATTCTAGAAACTGAACCAGAGCCGAAACAAACACCAATTGCTTTCCAAGGAATGGCAGCAATATCCCACCTCTGCCAAACATTGTCATCACATCGGTGTTTAATTCGCTCTGCCAGTCGAACAAGGAGGAGTGTGTGAAGAGTATGGGGGAGGTAAAAAAATGAAGGCCCGTCTTATCCAGCTAAATGAGCCATACGATTTGTCCTTCCAATCCATATGCATGCGAAATCTAAAGTTTGAATTGATAAAATTCATGTGAGGTAGGCTAAGGTAGGAGACCCCCCCCACTTTTACTTAAGATTCCTTGTGATGGTGCCACTCCTATATTGCCCAAGAGTTTAGGGATCTTAGCACCTGGAAGAACTCAACAGAACCAAAGTTCTTTATTGTTCTTTGAATTCGGAAGATCAATCTGGAAAGGCTCGAGTTCGGCAAGGAGATTGGTTTGCATTTGTCAAATTATAATTGAAGAATATCCAATGGCTATGAGCTTTCACATTGCCTTTGATTTGAGGATTTCTGGACCTTGATATAAAGCCAGGGCCTGCTCTTGATTATTGGTGGATTCGCCTAGACCCACCCCTGCACCTGCCACCCCATAGAAGATTTTATCACTAAACACGTTTGTGAACATAAAACTGATGATGCTCTAATTTCTACAGATAAGAATTGTTGACCAGGAAGTAATACTGTCTTAAAATTTATTCAGTGCAGGATCTATAGAACTAATAATTTTCTGCTGTCATATGCACATGGTTCTCTATCAACTAATTTTAATTATTCTTTAACTTTAATGCTTTGTATGAATTCAGAGGCTGTTCCCAAGCGGATACTTGAATTGATGCATGTTCAAGGGCTTACAAGGGAGAATGTTGCAAGCCACCTGCAGGTACATTCACCATGTGCTTATATTGTTCCCTATCTAGTATTCCAGGAAATCATCGTTTATCATTATTCATTTGATATATTGCACACGTTGTGATTGGAGTGGTAATTCATTATATACTATGGTGTTGTGTTTGAAATAGGCTTGCCCCCCAAAACATCTTCTTTCTTGTATTAAGAACATATTTCAGGTGGAACTAAAAATATCAGTTATTGGAACTTGGAAGAAGCGGAAGCTATTGTCCTGCTTCCCCTCATTCTCACTCTTCATTGCAGCAAAATGAAAATAATGAAAATAAGTAGGTGTGGGAATTTCCTTTTTGTCAACTTTATCTTAGTAGATCCTGCTGATTTTATGACTGAATTTGCCTAAGTTCAGTAGACTATGATATTTTTGTTAGTTTTATTATATTTACATCCTGCTGTCTAAGATTTTTGAAGCCATGTGTATTTTTTCATTTTGTCTCCTCATTGGAATTAACACCCCACTGTTTCTTCTGCCACCTGAGTGCAATCTTTAAAATAAAATAGACCTTTGCTTTTTAATTGACGAACCTTATGCATGTATTCCTGTATAGGTAGTTGCACACTGAGTTACAAGGATTCAGTTTATATTTTAGAAAAGATTCCTAGAGGGTAATATATATATATATATATATATTGGATATTCTTGTCCATAACATGTAATGTCCCCATTTTTGGGTTCTCTTGCTCTGCAAGTGGAGACAACTTTTGGGGTTTGTGTCAGCTTGATTGGAGGGGTAATTTGATATTACCAGTGAGCTCAGAGGGTCTAGAGGAGTTATTTGATGCTTTCAGATGTTATTCATCATCGGGATCACTCCTGTGCAGTTAGTTTTCGGTTCCGAGGCATTTCGACTGTTCCCGTAATTTGGGAGCATTATTTAATTAATTAACTCGTTATTTTAATTAATTATTTAAGGGGGGCACCTTAGTGTAATAGCTTGTTGGAACCGGGATGAAAAACTTTAAATGTTGAGATGATGAAAAGTGACTTCCAGTGCCCAAAAATGCTTTAAAATCAAATAATTACTTTTTTTGAGTTAAAAAGGTGTTATAAAATGACTTTGGGGAAAATAATAAAGAGATATTTTATAAGGTCRCTTTATATTATTAAATTGAGTGGAAAAAGAAAAAACGGGATAAAAGAGAATTAGGATCTCATTCTCTTATTATTCATGGTCATTTATCAAATTTGGATTTTAGAGAGCTCTYGTAGCTTTTGGGGCTTTGGGGCCAGAAACCCTTGAGCAGATTGGTTTCGGTGGTGAAACGAATCCACCCTMGCTGGTCAAAGGGAGAGATCACCCACCCAGATCTCTCATTGAGATTCATTGTTGGAAGAAAGATCCATTAGTTTTGTTAGATCTGGAGCATTTCAGATTGTTGGGTGTCTTGTGGAGGTTGTTTTGTGCAGGGCAAGCAGCTGTCATTCCTTTTTATCATTTTCCTTTAGTAGTGACATCATCATCGGCTTTTGAAAGGCAAAAAGAGAGGCCAAATTATTTATCTGCAATTGTGGGGGTTTCAAGAAGAGGGCCGTACCCTGTTTGTAGCTCGTGGCAGCCTTGGGGAAGGCCGTATTCATCACTACAGCTTGTGTAGCCTTTGAGAGAGGTCGCCTCCATTGTTTACAGGTTGTGGAAGCTCAGCAGAGGGACTGTAACAGCTATCAAAAGAGGACCGTGTTACATTGGCAGCTTGTGGGCAGTTGAAAAAGGGGTCCGTGCCTTCATTATCAGCGGTAGAGGGCACAAGAGGTGGCCATTTCCATTCTGGCAGCATCGTGGAGGTTTGAGGGAAGGGTTAAATCCTTGTTATATGCAGTCTGTGGGTTCTAGGAGAGGGCCGAGCCATTCCAGCTTTTATGCCAGTCACAAAAAGGACCATTCCAAATCTGGTACAGCAGCAAAGGTTTATGTGCATCTACAGGTCAGAACTATTGTATAACCTCTGTTATATCTGATTGTATTAGCAGATTTCTTGCTGTTGTCACAGCTGGGAAATAAACTGTTGTCATTTTGCAAATCACATGTAAAATCTGGTCTTGACATTACATGCAATAAAACCCTTTTATGTTTGCCAAATCTATGATGTGTCTATGTGAACTGTTTGATGGAAGGCTTGAACCAAACAAGAACTAAAACACACCAGCAGTTAATGCAGAACATATCAGCACTAAACAGAAAACATATCAGCAGTCCTACAGGGGAAACTAACTGTTTGACAAAAGTCTTAAACCACTTAAGCAGTCCAGTGAGGGGATTCTACAGTTACAGTCTAACTGTTTGTCAAAAGTCCTAGATCAAATCACACAAACATATCAGCAGTGAGCATCACAAAATATATCAGCAGTAAGGAGGGTTATTAACTTATTACATAACACTGCACTATGAATGATGTGGAATTCAGGATTATGGGTCCAGGTTGAAATGTTCACACGTATGATTAAGATTGGTGTATTATTCAGTGTCCGTAATTATGTTTTATAACAATATGAGCAGATTGTAGATGGTTGACATGATTGAGCTAGATTCCAATACATCTGGACAGGTCAAAGCATGGTTATTAAACTCTCCAAGTCATTATGATTGACTTGTGAGTCAGCTGACCTGCTGAGTCTTGGGTCGAAATGAGTCTTGGTTTTTAGTAATTAGCTATTGTTCTGTTGAGTCTTGGGTCTGAACCATTCCAAGTTATCCCAAGTTAGAGTTATTCTGAGATCTTCCAAGTTATTTGTTGAGTTATTCCCGAGTCTATTGCTGAATTTTACGAGTTGTGAGTCACTCGTGAGTGGTTGTTTTGTTGTGTAATTCCTGATTCCGAGTTTAAGAACCTTGGGTGAAAGTATTACCAGACCCTTCCTAGTTCGAGTTGACTCAATTTTGATTGTTTTCTTTGAAGAAACTGAGTCAAATCAGCTACTCAGTCTGACTTGGCCCTGAATCATACTTGTGATTTTGAATCCAGAGTATGACTTAGACTCACAAGTTAAATGATAGCCATATTGACTCGGTTAGTTGGACTCAGGGTTTGTCTATAACAAACACAGGGAAAACAAAAGGAAGCACTCTTTTTGTTGTGTTTCTAACCCAATTTGACGGCAAACACAGTTTTGTCAATTGTCTGGAATCCATGGTGTTTTGTTATATGTATTAACATCTATGTACTTTGAAATGAGTTCTTATTGAAAAATTGTAGGATATAGACATTGTAAAGTTTCATATTGAGGGAAATTGCCCTTTTTTTCCTGAAGTTTAGTGTATTTGTTTATCTTTCTAATTTCTATAGTCAACTCCCAAGGTTTGCCTGAGTCCAAGTCAACTCTTACTCTTTGGTCTTGCCAAGTTATTCTCTGAGTTGAGTCTATGACTTCAGACTGTCAAAGTTATCTCAGATATCTGCATTTCCTTTTCTAGTCTTTGTTTTAGTACTTACAAACAAGTACCTTCTCATGGTACCATATACACATGCATTATAACCCAACAACAAGTTCAGGAAGTCTCAACTCTCAAGCCTTCTTCACTTGAGTCCATGACATGCATTGCACGTAGGGGTGGATTTCAACTCAGCCATACTTTCACTAGAATACATAACGAGTGAATCTTTTTGTTTTTTAACAGAAACAAAATAAAGATACATTGATCTCATAAAGATTACATTGCCTCAGCCATACCCATGGGGGTGTTATCCTTACATGGCAGATTGAGTAACTGATTTTGCTGTAAGCAAACACTTAGCTTCTACGTGCATATCTCCTTACATCACAAGAGGAAACATTAACCCTTCCCTTTTCTTGACCGGAGAATCATATAGTCTGAACTAAGCTAACTGCCTTTCTTTTCTTTTTTTGCCTTTACTTCAGTCCAACCCTTATCTATGAACTCCAAGCAGATGATGGGTCCTCTGAAAGTCCTAATTCTCTCTCACAATTGAAATTTTTGGAAAAGATTGATTCCCTTCCCTTTTTCATCTGTTCCATCAATTCCCCATTTTTATTCCCCAGGAGGGATATGAGGCCAGGAGACAAACAAATTCTGTTCCTAGGTACCAATGATTGTTTCTTCCTCTGCAAATTCATTGTTGTTGGGCATTTCTTTGTCAACTTCGGGGTCCACATCCTTGGTGGAGTCCTCAATCTCCACCAAATGGTGATGTTCCTTACCACCTTCCTGTCTAATGGGCCTGGGATTTTTCTGCTTTTTTCTCTTCTGCCTAGGGTGTTTCTGTGGATTCTTAACAATCTCGACACAATGATTTGGACATGGAGCTGCTAAGTTGCTTCTTGCAGCCCCCTTTCAGGTAGACCATTTGCAAAATCCACTTCAGCACACAACCTATGATATGACTTGAAGAGTTTCAGTGGAGCAGAAATGATATTTCTTCCAAGCATTTCCAATAGAGGCTAGAGAGCCAAGTCCATAACCCAAGTTGGAGCTGAAGTTAAAGTATTTGCAAAGGGATTGTAGGTATTAGGGTTTCATGCATAACCCGACACATCCCCAAAACCAGGGTCCGGAAGAAAGGATGCACTCCCTATTCTCAACAGAGTAGAACTCCACAATGAAGTACCCGTAGATGTCAAATTCTTCATGAGGGGGTTTCCAAACCTGGGAAACCCATTGATGCAAATTTGAGAGCTAAGGCTAAAATCTATGAAAATGACATATCAAATTGAGCCGTGTAAAATTTCTTTGGATCTAGAACCTCCTTGCCAAGAAAATGATAGGAATCAAAGCCACATTCTCAATTATGAACAATCTACCAAAAGAATGTGAAGTTTCACCATGACTTGCGTGTGTGAACATTGAAAAACTCCTTGATTCTCTTTTTGGAGCTCGTGGGATGAGAAGCTCCCAAGGGGGACAATCCTGAAACAAGGGGGGGGGGGGCATGGGAGGGTTTGCCCCCTTCCAAAGTGAAGCAGAGTTCACTTGAGGCAACATGAGATTCATCCCCACCAAGACAATAGTCACCTCAATAATGGGTGGAATAACAACACCTTTTTAGAGGTGGAAGAACAACTGCCTCTTTAGTGGAATGGATGGAAGGACTTGTCCCTTTCAAGGTTGGAGTAGAAATTGAGCCCTTTAGAGGTAGAGCAACAAAAACTGCTCCCTCAAGTGGAATGAAATCCACACCAATGGAAAGGCTTGCCTTTGATATGGGAATGTGAGGGAATCCGATAGACTCATGAAGCTTATCCTCCCATGGAGATATCATAGTGAAGCTCCCAACAAAGTTGAGGGGAATGTTGGGAGCCAGAGAGGCTTGAGCAATGCCGAATGCCATTCGACTTTCTTTGCTTTCTCCATAGCAAGTAGATCTTTAAGAAAACAAACTTTTTCACACTCAACCTAGCCATACATTCAGTTAGTTGATCGCATGGCAAGTGAACGACCTCCATAACATCCAATCATGAGTTCAAGATATAACATTAGATCACATAACAAGCGAAATCTTAGTATAGCAAACAACAAAGGATGTGATTATATGTTACCTTAAAATGAAAAGAAATTAATATTAGTGTCCACAAGAGACCAAAATAGGTCATAGGGGCTAGAAAGTACAACAAACATTTATAAGCAAGAAAGGGGGTCTACAAAGCATCCCTTAAAAGGAGATTACAATGAGTACAATATAGCAAGAAGAAATGACATTAAACATACAAATGTGATAAAAAAAAGGTGAACCTTAGAAGGTGAAGAAGAACCAATAAGGAGACCTAGTCCTAAGAATAAGGTGCAGTGGCTCCTAGGGGAGGGGGATTGAGCCTTGCTCATCATTTGAATAAGTAGTGTAGAATTTGCGCATGTCAACACCAAGTGCCTGCTAAACAATGTCCTTTGGTTAGTGGCTTGGATTGATAGAGCCTTGGGGAGTAATCCTAAGTAGTACCAAAACGTTCTTGTTGTGGTAGAGTCTGAAAAAGAAGAGCGAGCACTCCTGACCATTGTTATCAGAACTGGACCAATGGCTGAACTGGTCGACCCAAAAAATTGGAACTAGAGAAAAGCTGAAAAAAATTGGTTGACCAAAAAATACATGAAATATTCAAATTTTGATTAAAAAATATATATATTCATGTACATCCATGTGAATCCAAACCATTCGACACAAATATTCAAAGTTTTCTCATGTATATAGCAAGTAAGGGTGTATATAACCAAAATAGTATTGAGTGCAATCCATATCTGAACCAAAAACACATAAATAAAGAGGCTCTTAATGGCCTCTAGAGTCCAAAAATAAGTATAGTAATAATTAATAACTAAAGTCTAAACTCTAGACTCTAGAAGCTAATCATGTAATATAATCATTTGAATCCCCATCCTCTACATCCTCAACATGAATAGACTTAGAAATGGGATTCTGACTTGGTCCCCTTGGGCCTGAAGGTCCACGCCCAATAACAATGCTTAGATCCTTTGCCTGTGGAGTTGGTGTTAAATTTGTAGCAGCTGCAAG
>JASDQU010251812.1:0-10910 GCA_032191745.1 Picea mariana
TATATATATATATATATATATATATATATATATATATATATATATATATATATATAGTAAAAACATGGGTTATTTTTATTAGAAAAATGTAATTGGAGGGGGGTTAAAAATGAGGATTTTGGGAGATATTTATTAATATCCAATGAAATTAGAGGTATTCTTTAATACTCCATGAACGCAAGTGCTATGTTATATGTTGATTGAGTGGAGACCCCGTGGTTCCAGATTTGAGAAGAAATCTAATCTCAACAAGGCAATTGGGAAGTGAAGGATGTATATCTATATTTACAAAAAAGGCATGGAAGGTCACTAAAGGATCACTGGTAATAGCAAAAGGAGAGAAGGTAGGTACATTGTATTTATGTATTGGTAATGTTGACTCTTCTATCTCTTTAGTTTCTACAGGATTGGATACAACATTGTAGCATCATAGGCTTGGACACATGAGTGAAAAGGGGATGCAGATACTCCACAAAAGGAATGTGTTTCCAAATCTTAAACAAGTGGATCTGGATTTCTATGAGCACTGTGTTTATGGAAAACAAAAGAGAGTCATATTTCTCAGAGACGAAAAGGAAAAGAAGAATGAAAAGTTAGATATTGTGCATACATATGTATGGGGACAAGCTCATGTATCATCTCTTGGTGGCTCTCATTATTATGTTACTTTTATTGATGATGCAACTAGGAAAACTTGGATTTATTGCATTCGACAAAAAATATAATGTTTTTTACACTTTTAAGAAATGGAAATATTTGGTTGAAAATGAGACATGAAAAAGGTTGAAGTGTCTCAGATCATATAATGGAGGTAAATATTGTATCAAGGAGTTTAATAATTACTATTCATACGATGGGATTCGTAGAGAGAAGATAGTTCTGGGAACACCATAAGAAAATGTGTGTTAGAAAGGATGAACAGGATAATCATGGAACGTGCAAGGAGTATTAGATTGCATGCAAGGTTTCCCTTACAATTTTGGGCAGATGTTGTAGATATTATTGTTTACTTAATAAACAGAGGGCCTTTAAGCTCCTTGGATGGTAGCATTCCATATGTAATACCCCTAGGCCGAACCCAATTGTAAATGTAAATACAAATGTACGTAAGCTGGTGAGTTGTTTGACATAATTTTTTGTATGCACATTTCATGGTATAGTGCGTGCATGTATTGCGCAGTAAAACTATGAAGTGTGCACATTCCACGATACCACATGCAACAACTTAAGTGCACGCAATTTTGAGGCCAGGGAGACTTTGTGTATATGTTGTGTTTTATAGGCTGGTGAGCCAGTTTTGTGATGATTAGGCCAAAGAGCCTAGATTTTAAAGGTTAGTGAGCCCATTTTTGTATATGTCTCATCATTAATATAAAATACATCGTTGCGTGTAGACCGACCATGATAAAAGAGTATGGGGGAATAAAATCCACTAGTTAGGGAAAGGGTGGGCTAAGCTAGGGAAATTAAACCAAAAAGGAATATTATATTAATATTCTTTAAAATATAAAGTATGGATAATTATTTTATCCTAAGTTCTGAGGTTGGGGACAAGTGGGCCAAAGTAGCTCCCAACATGAAAAGTGTCAAGTTGGGGACATGCATACATATAGTTTGGACTTAGTTCATTTCCCTATCATTCCTTCCATCATTCAATCATTCAGTCAATCATTCCATGATCATTCACACACTCATTGAGCTATCCTCTGTACCTTCATGTCACTGTACCTGAACCTGTATCCATAACCATACTTGATTGTGTACCCGATTAGCTTGTGAGCTCAACTGAAGAAAGCAGGTTGTCAGGCCTATGGGATATTGAAGAGGCGAGTTATCAGGCCCATGGGATATTGAAGAGACATGTTTTCAGGCCCATGAGAAATCTCTCTAGGTGAGCTAATTGTTTGGAATTGATTTCCGAAGGTACTAAAATGTAGCTACAGGGCTCTGTGACTTCCTTCCCTGCCTGTTGTTGAAGCCCGGAAAGGAAGTGGGGTAGCTGAAGGACTATTGAGCAGTGAAGGGGCACATTTCCTTGGGTGGGACATGCATGTGGGGAATGAGGGACTGTAGGTTGTTAGTTTGAGTTGGCACCTGTGATGGAGTCTTTCCTGTTGTTTGAGATAGTCAGCCTGGTTATGAATCCATTTACCCGGGTGGAGTTTAGTCCTAGCTTGGGGGTGACCCACTACTGAGAGTGATGAGCGTGTGGTCTAAGGCTGGGAGGTTTTTGAAAGGTATGCACACAGTTGGTGATATTATTACCAAGATAAGTGTCAATTGTGTGATAAATTACATGCTCCATAATTATTTGCGTGTTTATTTTTATGGGTTTATCCTATGTGTGGTTATAATTGTGTTTATATTTATGGGTATTTTATGCATATGCTGCATGTATATGTTTACTGTCATTTCTATATGAATCTGTGCATTTACATAATGGAAATGTATATTTGTGTTTTATATATAAAGTTCCGCAAGAGTTCTGTGTGTATATGTTTTAATTGCATGCAGTTCAAAACATTTATGTGGCATGGCTCAATTGGATGATGGGTATGTTACATTATGTTGAGAATAGAATGAAAGCATTTTATGGAGTAGCATGGCCCGACCTGGGTGGTCGAGGATGTTACAATATGGTATCATAACTTCAATTTTCAAAACTGAGCCTGGATGGGTCGAGCAAGTTGAGATGAAGCAAAATTTCATAGAGGATTGATTTTGAAGTGGCCAAATTTCAAGTTGCAGAGAGTCCATGGTAAAAAGTAACAACAATTGCGTGGAATTGGGAAAAATCCCCAATTTACGATGTTAAATTCATGGGAAAATTAAGAAATTTGGCCATGCAGTGAGATATTCTTGATTTAATATATGTTCTAGAAAATTCAGACCTGGAATTGGTCAAATTTGAAGTCACAATAAAGCCATGACAGATGGAGTGAGATTAGTAATTAAAATTCTCAATTCGTGAATTGAGTTTGGGAAAAAAAAATTTGTTCCAGAAATCTCAACCCACAACGATTTGTTGTTGCAGAGGTTGAATTGGTGTTATCGGGGTGAAATTGAACAGATTTCATAGTTGTAGAATGTCTATGACAAAAATGGGGAAAAAGTTAGGAAAAAGCCCCAATTTCTGCAGTGGAATTCACGAGTATTTGATGCGCATAAAAATGAATGTGCGCAGGAGGGCGCACTAAAAATGCATATTGTGCAGTGAAAAGCTTGTGGTATGTAAAATATTGGCATGCTGGTACGTGCGCTAAATTTTGGCACTGCACGGAAAAATGTTGGTGTGCGGGTGCACACGCTAAATTTTGGCAACACACGGAAAAATGTTGGTGTGCAGGTGCGCACACTAAATTTTGGCGTCGCGCAGAAAAATGTTTGTGTACAGGTGTGTTGGAAGCCCTACACGATTTCGTTATTTGAACAACAAATTACACTTTATGTGGATGCCTTCACCTCATCCTGTAAATATTATCATTTTGAGATGATTACTCGATTATAAAATATGTTCATTAATTCTTTAAAGTTTGTGTTTTCTCTTTGTTTTCATGTTTGATTCGTTACTGAAAGCATGAATCAAACATGAAAACTTAGCTTCATATTATGTTTTCTATACATGGCATTCTTTTGAAAGATCATCATGCTTATATCCAATCTAAATCTAACACTTGAATGACTTATCTTTGGAATGTTTTGGGTATTGATATAATTTTATATGCTTAGATGGTCTTACATTTCAATTATCAGAATTTTGTTTTGATATATTTGAACCCGTTGCAAAAACTATGGTCATGCTAGTCATGGCAATTAATGCGCAACTATTGTACCTTGTACTTAATCCATATTGTTGGCATATTGAATTAATAAGCCTTTCATTATGTGTTATAGGTTTTCATGCTCTGTACGCAAGATTTTCATTACCAGAAATGGTCAAGCATCAAGATTGAACCCTCGATGTTCATACTATGATTTCACAGAGGCTTCATTTTGTTTATTTCCATTTTATCCATTCGGATTTGTTTCTTTTGCTCCTACCATCCAAACCCACAACTGTTTTGGGTCACCCTTGTTACAGTCCAGTCATATTTGTAATGGCTCATGTTGTTCGATTGGAACTGAATGGCTGCCAGGCACTGCTCTATCACGATGATGCAATCGAATATTTAAAAGGTCAGGGCTGGGATGCCTTCATCAAAAGGTTCAAAGGTTATAACCTTCATGTGGCTAAGGAATTTGCACAAACTTTCGATGGGTGTAGGGAAAAAATTGGAGATATCTAGTTAGAGGTAACAGAGGAGTTTGTGAGTGAAGCCACAAGGCTTCCATCCACCGGCGACAAATGGTTCAAAAACTCAAAGATTGAATAAGTGCCATGGAGCCTCCTCATGACCTCCAGGAAAATCAATTGTTGTGAAAAAGGTATCCCTATTTCTTTGGTTAAAGAAAGGTGGCATGGTCTGATGTTGATCCTCAAACAATTTGTGACATGTGAGGATCGTTATGGCTTAGTTTCTCTCTATCATATACGACTCATAGGTTTTCAATTAAATGTGCCCTTCTATCTGTTGAGAAGCTTGTACAAAATTTCTAAAAGGTATAAGAGACAGAGCCTCGACTCTAGTCTTTTTCACCACGGTTTGATTAAAATTCTATTGATTCACCGTTTGAAAACCGTGGGCGATTGTTGGGATGGATTTTTAACAATAAATGGTTTTTCTACAACCATTCCTGTAGAAACCCCTATTTCRGGTGAACCACTAATAAGAAAATAGTTTGAAATTCCAAATAACGAGCCAGACTCTCTAAATAGAAACCCTCGAGACAAGGAAATGCCCAGTCAGTCTTCACATGAGCAACAGGTTGTTGGTTTTGAGTTGAGTGAACCCCCTATGCATGAATTAGATGTTGGCCATAAYGCCACTATGAAACCCGATATTMAAAAAATCTTGCAATCAAACAAAACAAAAACACATGGCTCTAGGGTTTYAGAAAAAAAGAGTTGGTCGTCRTATTTCGAGAAGATTGAGGAATCGAATTGAACCTCATTTAAGCTCGATCGGACCGATTGAGCTCAATGAGGTCTTGGATCCCAAAATTGAAGATTTCCTGGCTTTATAAGACCCGGATTGTCAAAGATCTGATCCTTCTCAACCCTATGACTTTGTTACTAATCTTCCACCGTGTCTCGAGGGTAAGGATGGGTTCACTGGTGTTAGGCTTGGTCAAGGACACGTAACAAGTAATGTTGATACAATCAGGCTTGACTGTACACTTCATCAACATATTGTTCCTCCTATATAGTGTGAGGTTTGTCTACATTGGATTAAACAATACTACACTGATATTCCCATCCTCCAGCATCGGATTAAAACACTCACATCTCAAAGTGAATTGTTGAGACAAGAAAATATCGACCCTGGAGTAAATGTAGGGAGGAAAGTTAAGCGCCTTAAAATGACAGGGAACATAGTGATAAAAAATGCAAACAATGTTAAAGCCATAATCAATTCTGAGCTACCATGATCCATCTTTAGTCATTGGTTGAAACTGTAAAATGTTTTTCCCTCTTATTACATTAGTTTTGTCTATTTGAATCGAATCAGTTTGAAATTATATTTCGTTTGCTAAGATAAGACTGGCTACAGAATCTTTCGATTCTATAGCCAAGTCATTTTTAAATAAAAAAAATTAGTAATTAATTGTTAATAATTTATCTAACTTATTCCTGTTTCGTTTTCAGGATATGATAGATCTTGATGTTGATCATCTGAGGGGAAACATGTTCGATTTTTCATTTAGATGATTAGTATTTATTTTCTGTTTATTTTGTAAAAACAAATTGTTTTAAAAAAAAAAACCAACTCAGTTATGGGTGGTTGTTAGCCCTCTATTTTTGTAATATTTTGATCTTATGAGATCCTATCCTATCCTAGGAGATAGGAAAATAGGATTTCAAAACACTTTAAATACTCTTCTTTTTGTAAGTGAAGTCATCTTGGCTAGAACCAATGATGGATGAATGATTCTCAGAACTTGATGGAACATATTATAGCATTTTGGCTTTAGACCACTGTGAATGATGTTTCATTGGTGTTTTGTTTCTCTTATCTTGGGATATTAATGTGTTGTATAGCTTTAGTCTCAATGACATGTGATGTTCTATGATATTCATGATATAGATGTCGTTCATGATTTGTTGTTCCATATGTTGTGACTGTGATCATCATATCAATTTTAATATCAGGATTTTTATTTGATGTTTAATTGATAGATAAAAATGAATGTTTTACATAAATATTTCTCTGACTGTAATCATTCGAAATTATAAGATCACTAGATTATATGTGTTCATTATTATGTTCTTAAATCCTGGTTGCCAATACATTCCTTGAATTTATTCAGGAAAATTTTAGTATAAGCCTATTGCAGATTTCTTTCACGCGCAGGGCAGTTGGATGCTCTTTGTTCGTACAGAAGCACAGACATATTTAACAAACTAATAACAGGTTAGCTTCACCTGTTTCTAATTTCTGTCATTTTATGTATTAGTGAAACATGAAAGTTTCAGATTGGCTTTGACCATCTGTGAATCTTTGTTTCATAACTTAGGTAATTCCAGTTTTATTTGATTTATAATTAGAAAACAAAAAATACAAAAAAAGTGCTTTCTTTATCTTCTTCTGAAAACAATTACTTTTACATTGATTTTCCAAATCTTTCATTAAAACTCGCAACTGTAAATTATGTGTGTAAGAGATATGTTCATACTTTCATTTTCTGTTTAATATATTTTGTAAACAATTAGATTAAAGTTCATAGATTATTATAGTTTTAGCATTAGATAGTTTTCCTGTTTTCTTTTTTTTAGGAACTTAGATTGGCTAATGGAGCCATTAAACCCATCAGAACATGTTACACCAAACATCTTGGGTTATTTAGACAACCCCGAACAGGACCTGTTCTTCCAGTTGACGACCTGTCAATTTTGCCCGTCAACAAATGGCGCTAGAAGGAGGGCCTAAATTAAATTGATGGCACGTGGAGGTCGCAAGACTCCTCCCCCACACACTAGCTCCCCTGTCATAACGCGTAGTTGCTCAGACAACAACGTTACACTTGAAACAAAAACTACTTCAAACGAAAACCCTGAGATTCCCGTTGAACCAGTGACACTAGCTCCTCAAGGGGCCGACGTACAAGAAATTGTTCTTCAGTCACTTATAAGGACACATAGTTCCTTGGCACGTATCAGACAACTCGGTAGGCCTCTTAATCAACCCTTACATTTCTCGGATGTCCGAAAACAACTTGAAGGCACTGGTCTACTCTCAAATCCCCTAGAATATAATACCACCAATMTTACCGAAACACCTATTCTTGGAGACGGGGGGTCTGGTATCCCACCTTCTCCTCCTGGTTCATCTCCATCCTCTTCAGGAGGAGAGTCATCTAACGAAGGCAGTTCCTTGCCTGATTCATCCCAGCCTTTGACACCACCAACMCCCATGGCAAACCAAAACAATCCCGCCATACCTTGGCTCGATCAAGATGTTGTAGTTGTACCTGGATTTCAACACCCATTACCAAAACACCCAAAGAAATGGTTGCCTAAATTTGATCCAGATTCTAATAAATCTACTGAAGATCACATAAACACGTTTATGTTGTCCATTAGACTCCAAAGTGTAGAGCATGAAGATGTAGTATGTAGACTCTTTTCTTATACATTCGAGGGAAATTCCTCCACATGGTATTTCACCCAACAGCCCCAAACCATTGTCTCCTGGGACAAGTTTGAAACCTGTTTCTTAGAAAATTTTGGAGATGATAAATCTCCTGAATTCTTGGTTATGGAGCTCTCCAGCCTAAAAATGAACCCCGAGGAGAAAGTAAAAGATTTTAACCAGAGATTTCTTACGTTAAATAATCAAATTCCCACATATTCAATGCCCGTTGAGAGTCTAATTGTTGCATATTACACCAAAGCTCTACACAACAACATAGCAATTTGGGTCAAAAGGTCTAAGAAGAACACACTACCGGAAGCCTTTGAGGAGGCAAGCCAAATAAAAAAGGATATATTAATATTAAAAGACAATCTTAATAGTGAAGTTGAACAACTTCATCCTCTAAAAAGAAAATAGAAATCCTTACTAGGCCTCCCCAAGCCAAAAGTCAACCTGGAACTTTAGACTTAGAAAGCTTGCAGAAAGCTTTCCAAAAACTATCAAATCAAGTCGTGGACTTGAAGAGATCAGACGAGGAGACATCCTCAAGCAAAGGAAGTTCTAAACCTCCTTTCAGAAAACCTTTTCCTCCCAGTCGGCCAAATTCGAGCACTTAAGGTCTCAATTTTGAAAGCTTGCAGTACGCTTTGCAAACTATTCTAGAAGCATTGGATAATTTCGCTTTTGCCCCTTCTGAAAGTTTTGAATACGTAGTTGAGGAAGAAGTAACAGAAGAAGAAGATTCATCTCCTAATATCTTCTGACACTTCTCTGACAGTATTTTCCAAGCAAACTTTGAAATTGTCCACCCTTACAACACAAGAAGAAAAACATAGAGCAAACCTTCTTCCGAAGTGAGTAATAATGTGCCTCCAAAACAATTGAAACAAGCTGAAATAAAACAGAGTTTAGCAGCCCCCAGTTTTAGAATATGACTTAATTGAATATTTGAAAAAACTAAGGGCTAATATTTTTGTTTTTGAGCTTTTGAAATTTCCTCTTATTTTGCAGAAAATGCATCAAAGTATCACAAAAAATAGTAAGAACAATGATCCTAGTAGCAAGAAAACTACATAAATAAGTTCTAAAACAACCAAAAAGATCCCTACTAAAATGACATCTAAACCTCCAGATAAAAGGGATTTAGCTGAAAAACTGTATCAAATGTAGATAAAACTGTTTTAGGGACAACGACAAAAAATCAACAGAAATCTGTTGTTAATGCTCATAAAAATGTCCCACCTTTTTTGTTAACCTTCAAAATTTTTAATAGAAATGTACATAATTGCATGGTTGATTCCGACGCATCATCAAATGTGATGCCTTTATCTGTGTGTCAAAAAATTAACGCAGAAGTTTAACCTTCTAATCTCAAAATCATCCAGCTTGATCGGACGAATGTTAAGGTAATCGGTGAACATAGGAATGTTTTGGTTAGGTTATCTTCTAATCCTAAGGTTCACCAAATTATTGACATCATTGTTGTTGACATCCCTGAAATCTATGGTTTGTTTTTAAGTGTGGACTGGTCCAGACAACTGCATGGTTACTTTGCCACATATTGGTCTCATTTGTGGTTGTCAAAAAATGGACAGCCCAATAAAATTAGGATAAATCGTGAACGCTATCTCAAGCACACCGTGACGGATCTAAATGATGCAAACAAACATTTTACTA
Organism: Picea mariana; assembly: GCA_032191745.1. Lineage (NCBI taxonomy): Eukaryota > Viridiplantae > Streptophyta > Pinopsida > Pinales > Pinaceae > Picea > Picea mariana. Next base: position 9,411 of record JASDQU010251812.1, read on the forward strand.
CATCTACTAATTCGTTTGAAATGCAGGGAATGAATAATGAATACCTTCTTTGGTAACTTCATGACCAAAAGTTCCCCTATCACTAATCCAGGGCAACAATCAGAAATTATGACCTATACTCAGTCATCAGCTTTGCCAAGTGTGCAAAACACTGCTGATGAAGCTCAGATCTGGTCATTGTTCTTTGGATCCAAATCCAAAGAAGGAGCCACTGCAAGATGTGTACTCATAGATTCTGCAAGTAATAAGACTTTCATTTCATGTTGATTAGAGTTCGAGTGCACAAGTAACACCGCCGAATACGAAGCACTTTTACAAGGGCTTAGGAAAGCTCTAGATATGGATGTACGAAATTTAATTTTATTCGGTGATTCAGAGATCATGGTTAGGAAGGTAATAAAATCCATACATTTCTTATTGCCACATCTGAAAAGTTACCAAACTGAGGTATGGATTTTAATGCAAAAAATTTCATCATTTAACATAAATTCCATTCCTAGACTAAGTAATTCGGAGGTTGATTTATTGGATAATGTTGCTTCTAAACTATTGCCCGCAGAAGGTCTTTCTCCTGATGCATTTTCAATCGAATTGTTGTTCAGGCCATCGATATAAAACAACATCACCAATTGGAGAGTGTTCGACGATGACCAACAGATCATCAACTTCTTGCATATGGAGGACACCTTCCAAGATGCAATCAGTGACAAGGGCACTCACGATGAAAACCTTTGCAACTTCACGGTAATATAAGATCCTAGATATTATGAATTGACGTCTGATATGGTAAACTCTATTCCCAGATCCGTTGTAAGACTAGAGAGGTTTTATGACTTGCATGATAAGTTTAGAGGGTCAATTAATTGTAAAACGAACAGTTCTTCTTTGACTTATGAGACGGTAAATTTAGGGAATAAGGAAAATCCTCAAAATATTAATTTGGGAACAGGATGTTTCGAGGAAGAATGATATGCCTTTATAAAATTGTTTAAAGAATTTAAATACGTTTTGGCCTAGACATATGATGATTTGAAAACATTTGACCCTAATATAATACAACATGTCATCCCCATGAAACCACAAACTTAGCATTTTCAACAAAAAATAAGAAAGATGCACCCCAAATTATAACCCACTGTCAAGAAAGAACTGAATAAATTACTAAATGCAAAGATAATTTTCTCGGTGAGACACACACAATGGGTGTCTAATCTAGTTCCTGTAAGGAATAAAAGTGGTGAAATTCGACTCTCTTTCGACTTTCGTAACTTGAACCGAGTGTCTAATAAAGATAACTATCCTGTTCCCCCAATGGAACAAATCCTTTAGCAAGTATCTGGTTCAGAAAGACTATCTCTGTTAGATGGTTTTTCGGGATATAACCAGGTCCTCATGTCTCCCCCAGATCAACTCAAGACCACTTTTCGTACCCCATGGGGGATTAATGCCTACAGGAAGATGCCTTTTGGGATTATAAATGCCAGGGCCACCTTCCAGAGA
>JASDQU010251813.1:0-15169 GCA_032191745.1 Picea mariana
GAAATTCAAACACTATTATAGTTTTGTTGACATGTGGGCATGTATGGGCCTGTTACAAGAATGTGTTTGAGAAAATGAAACTAAGAGGGGTCTCAAAAAGAGCCTTTGTCCTCTCCTAAAAGTTTTTGAATTTTTGTTAAGGGAGATGAAATCGTTTTCGCAAGCCCTTTCTGGTTCTCAAGATCGCTTAATGGCGCAAGAGAAGAGCATACTCAAGATTGTTACTTGCAATTTTTGGTCCCAAAATGTGAGCTTAGATGTGATTAGAATTGATGTTCAACTTAGATTTGTAAAACAAAGCAAGCCATCCATGTGGATAAAAGCAAAATAAGGGAAAATGATTTTTATTCACCTAAGTGCCTATGTTTGCTTGATTATCCCCTTTATAAGTTGAGGGGTCTAAGTGGTGCAGTATTTAGAGCATGCATATCATCATTCTTAACAAGGAAAGATGCTTTTCCCCCACACCCACAAGCTTACAATGCAAATTTTAGCTCAAATGCACGACCTCCTGTGTGGACAGAGGTGCATATGGCGCCTGCGCACTGACAGAATTAAAAAACAAAGAGCATGCACGCCCGACACATGCCTGTGGGGTAGAATACCCGCGCGCTTGTGTCAAAAGTCCGAGAAGAAAAATCCGGATGGATTTCTCTCCAATTTCTGGTGAATTGACTGGTAAGCAGGTCGACAAAGGCCGGTTTGTGAACCTGCAAGTTAATGAAATCAAAAGGAAAGAAAATAAATCCCAAATGAGGGAGGAATTGATACCTTCTCCCCAGTATGGTCGCCAATCTATTTGCACCCAATTCGTCACTAAGTGAGCAAATTAAGAGTGCTTACATGCCCAGTTGGGCTCTGCTAGGCATGACAACTGTGAGGTAAAAGGTTAGAAAGAAAAACAATAAAGCTATTAACAAAAATTAAACTAAAACAAATAAAAACTAAAAGCATATGAGAAAATGAAAAATAGAGACAAATGGACCAATATCACCAATGTATAAACTGATCTGTTGATGAAATCCAAAGGCACAAAGAAGAAAGGGGACTTGGGTCCCTTCTTTCTCCAATGGAAGGCTCTTGAGGCCCTCAAAGATTGCTCTCCTTTACAATGAAAAGATGAAAAATGTGGGTGAAAGAACTCCAAGCTTATTCACTCAAGTGAAGAGTGAATAGCTCTATGAAATGCAGCTTGTAATGTTTATTGCCAAAGAATGGGTCCTTAGCAATCTCAGCAGCATAACAGTATGAAGAATTCCTTGAGAAAATGGTGGTCATTCATGGCTTTTTATATCCAAGCATTGGATCATTATGTAACCTCTTTAGAATGTGAAAAGGGGCTCTTTAGGGCACAATTAGGTCTTTGACCAGCCCACCACGAGGATTGAGCTCAGATTTGGTGTCAAATTGACTTGGGAGCTGATCCATTAGTGGTTGGGAGGCCGACCAATTTCAATAAATGCACCGTTTAGCAGGCACGCAGGTTTTTTTCCCAACAGTCGTGCCTTGTGCACATGTGCACGCTTTGTACATTGTTGTTAAGTGCATGCGCGCGCGCACCCAGATGATGTAAAGCGCCTTTCAAATTTTTGGTCATTTGTATAGTTTTTTGACCTTTTTGCAATGCTGAGGAATTAATTTTGTGCCATGAATGACTCCAGTCCTGTGTTGATGATGCAGAGTTCTTGTTGCTCTGTGTGGACGAAATTTCAGTGATAACACTAACCGTTTTCTTGTCTTGGTAAACAAACCCTCTAACTAACCAACAAAATTTAAAAAACAACCATTCTAAACTTGAGGTGGCATAGCTTTTCCCTTTAACAGTCAGGTGCAGAATTTAGGACCCACAATAATAATATAGGTTTGGATCAACAACACTCTTGATGAAGCCCAAAATCATCAGGAATCCATCCATATTCTCATAAAAATCACGAGGTGTCTACTTTAGTCCATACAGGGCTTTCCTCAACCCGTACACATGAGATTTCTTGTCGTATATTACGAATCCTTATGGCTGCTTGATGTAACCTTCTTCCTCAATCTCACCATTGAGAAAGGATGTCTTTACATCCATCCGATGTACTTTTCAACTCATGGATGATAATACATATGAAAGTACATCAGGCTACTGGATCAATATGTCTCATCATAGTTCACACCCTCTGCTTGTGAGAATCCTCTGACTACAAGCCTCATTTTGTATTTCTCGAAACTTCCATTAGCTGCTTGTATTTTTTCCTCTTGCAGAGTTTTGTCAAGCACATACAAGCCTTTTATGGCCTACTACAATGTCCCTGGGAATATTAACTGGAACAACTTGATCAACTGTATCAATGGCTATCTTGCTCTGGACTACTGAAGAGGAAGAATGGTACTATCTCTCTTTCTCAATTAGTTTAACTCCCTCTGAAGTCTGATGTTAACCTACCTGGAACAAGAAAAGAAATGAAAGGAAACAAGACAATAATATCTCATAGAGGAGATTCATGAGTACATCTCTAGAATCAAAACATTTGTTGTCACAACTACAACACCTACTTGTAATGTAGCAACCTTAGAAATGTAGTTTATAAGCATGATAATTTAAAACAATCAAACCTGGAGTCTTCTATTCTAGCATGTTTTTCCTCTGAATGCATTGAGATCCCTCTGGATACATGATTATGGCAAGGCTTCCTTCCTTCTACAAGTACCCTCATGACAATGATGAAAATAATATGCACAAGTGCATACCTGAGAGTGTACACCAATGAAGACTCTGCTTGCTTGTCAATGTCATGATGAGAAATGAAATTCCTTGCTTGTTTACCATAGACTAGGAGGTAAATTATGTTGTTGTTGTTTTCTGTGGCCACCTCCACATTATTTCATCCAAGTCATCTAATAGAGTAGTTGTTGGGTTACAAAAAAGGTATAAATATCTTCCTTTTTCCCACAGTTCATGATATGATTTTGATTGATTCTTCAGATAGTTAGGGATAAATAGGAAAGAACATGATTAATATGTCTCTTAGGGTTTTTATTAAAGTTTTATTAAATAGATTCTAATTTACGATTGGAATGGTTTGATTTTGTTGCAGAATTGGATAAATAAATGTCAAAGATAACCAAAGAGATTTTGGGTATGCGCAAGCTAGTGGAGGTTGAAGACTTTTTAGGCGCAAAGCAGTTTTGAAAATAATGCATTTTCTATATTGTAACTTTATAATAGTAAATCAATCCTGAGGATCTTTCGATCCTCAGGATAACTTGATTTACCCAAACTATTGTAATATATAAGAGGGTAATAGATCCATAAAAAACAAGAAAAAAACACATTCAAGTACTTAGATTCATAATTGTTATGCGTAAGCATTTTTTGTAAATGTTTCACCAGCTATGGAATCAGTGAAATTTTTGAGTGTTTCTACAATTTCTGTATTCTGAGTTTCTCGTAGAAGTACTTCTAAAGACCGAGGGCCCAGTCTGAAGGACCTACTGTCTCGTTCTGTAATTGTATTAGTTTGAAGTTTGATTTCTATTTTGTGATTCAGATCTATTTTACAATAGCCAAGGATAAATGTATAAGTGTGTTAATGATTTTATGATTGTTTGCGTATAGAAGACATACATTTCCCTCAAGTATTAATGATTGTCATTAATATTTCCATTTATAAAGTTGTTTCTTGACAGTTCCTCACATTTTCATCCACGTTGTTCCTTTTCCTTAGATTTACGATTGTTGTTCCTTTCGGGTAAAGTTACAATAGTTGTTCCTTTCGGTTAAAGTTACAATAGTTGTTCCTTTTGGTAAAAGTTACATTAGCTGTCCCTTCCGACTAGATTACAATTTTTGTTTCTTTCTATAGATAGAGTAATTTGTTATTTTCTTTCCAATAATCAGAATTCAGAATTAATAGTTAATTCTGCAAGTCCTTACTTAGATTCAATTACTGCTTTTTAGTTAAGAGAATTCAATAGATTGATTAGTTCCTTTCCACTTTATAGCATCGCAGTAATCAGATTTCAATTCCATTAGTTCTTAGAATCTTTGGTGAACGTTTGAGGAACTTGATTGTTGATGAACTTAGATTTGGTTTAGCTACACGATTTTAGGCTACCTGCATAGACTTTGCTGATATTCTTGAGATAAAAGATGAATCTCCAGGTTGATAAATTAATGTTAAACTAAGGTTTTTTTTAGGACATCTTTAAACACCAACATTTAGGCACCGTTGTTGGGGAGAATGTCAAAGGTAGCATAGGTTGTGTCTCTGGAGGACCAGGTATTGAAGACGAAAGGTAAGAACCTATGCAGGTAATAAGTAAAATTCTTATTCTAATGTTTACCTCCAATTGACACATAAGAGGCTTCGTAGGTGTTTTCTCTTGCTGAAATTTCTTTTGTTGTTGTGTGAAGTGTGTATGACTAGAAAGAAGGATCTTGAAAAACCAAAACCCCAACCAAAAATTACCAAAACCCAGGGTTCGATGATCCCTAGAAGAAGCACTTACATAGACGAAATCATAAAAAAGGGTGAATCTAAAGCTTTGGTTGGACCTAGAAAAGGACCCACCTAAATCCCTCAAGCAGTAGTTTCACCAACTACGGCCCACGCTGAGATTCATAGAAAAACTGAAGGGATTGAGCAGAGCTTTCAGAATACAGATCTCCCACTGCTCAATCCCTTAGAAGAGGAAATCTCTAATAATCTGGAGGAGGGAATAGGAGAAACTAGCGGGGACGCCAAGGAATACCCATCACCACCACCTGACCCTGAGTCTCCTGCAAAAGAAGAAGGCATATCTGAAATCCCAGATAAAGGGAGTGCAATCAAATTCCCCGAAGGACAAAATAATCAACAATTTCAAATAGAATACTTGGATCAAGAACCTCCTGAAAATTTTTGGCACATTTTCGATCAAATGGCACAACCAAATCAACAACAACCCCAGAACTCCATGCTGGAGTATCCAATAGTTCACCCAATTGTCAATGCCCCCATGAAAGAAATCCCCTTACAAAACCTGCCAACCTTCCATGGATTGATTTCAGAAGACCCAGATGCATTCCTATTTGAATTTGATGTCCTATGTAGAGGGTATGATTACACCTTTGAACCCCAAAAATTAAAACTATTCCCCTCTACCTTGAAGGGAGCAGCCCTATGCTGGTTCATGGGATTGGGAGGTGGAACCATCAATTCATGGGACCAGATGAAACAAACCTTCTTGTTAAAATATCAAGATTATTGCAGAACCAAAGACCTAAAAGATGAAATCTTTCAAATGACTGTGAAAGAAAATGAATCATTAGAAGAATATGTCGAAAGATTTTAGTATAATTTGCAAATATCACCCTATGGTACATAACCAGGTGAAGTACTCAAAGCAACTCTGATCAAAGTCATGAGAGATGAATAGGTAGAAACATTGAATTTAATGGGGAAAGGTGACATTTATCAAGAAACTTATGAAGATATTGTTCTATTGTGTATCAGGTGCTCACGAGGAAGTACACGAACCAGGTCAGGAATGTGGGCGTCCCTCACAAGAAACAACAATATCTCCAGTGGGGGTGTTACGCAAGTTGAAGTTGGTAATCTCCTAGAAAACTTTAAAATATATATTTTGAGCACTCTGACTACACAATTGGATGTATTGCAGGACAAACAAAAAAAGGTAGAGGCAGAGAAAACCTTGGCTATATTTTTCCATAGGTGCATAAAGAAACATGGTCCAAGGGAATGCCCCTTGGATATAGTTTGGGTTTGTGCTCTTTGCACCAAGGATCGCGACACAAATGAATTACCATCACTCCCTAGATTGAAAGTTGTATTCAAAGAAGTAGAAGAGGAAACAAAACCATTATATCTAATGGCTCAGTGCTGAGAGTGGCAGTCCTGACCTCAAAATACATTTCAGGACCCTTCCTCTTTCTTTCCTGGATAGTATAATCAACAACAGAATTTTGGCAGCACATGGCAGGGTCATCCATTTACCAATCAGAATTGGCAGCCCCAGCAGTACCCACCTGCAATTCCCACCTGGCCAAACCAGCCTGCCACAAACCCCAAATGGAAAAATCAACCAACTACAAGTTCCAATTGGCCCAATTCGCAATAATCTACCTCATCCTGACAAACCTCGAATAATACCTACCCTCCATAATGGCCTAACTCGACTACCCAAAACCCAAATTAGAACTAGAACTGGCAGTGCCCCATGGGGATAAGTAACCAACCTATGTGGATGGCCTCTCAAACCCAACCCCCGTTACAAAATCCACTCCCATTACCCCAATCACAATTGTGCCCTCAATTACCTGCCCAACCCCACCCAAATCCCAATAACAAACCAACTCAGCTCGTCTAGATTATGGAAAGTGGAGAAGGGGAAATCAATCCAGTAGGGTGCAATGAACTTCGGTTACGACCGGGGCGCATAATCTCCCCCGAACAAAATGACGTTCCCCAAGAACAGGGGAATGAAAAACAACCAACAATAACACCCTCGACTGTGGTAATAATAGAAGAAATTAGGCAAGGGACGAACACAGTCGAATCAAAAGACTCCTATAAGGATGCAATTCCCTCCCCTCCGCTCCTCGAAAGACTGATGATAACGAAACCCACTGTATATCCTGACTTCAACATTGTAGGGGAACTCAAGAATTTATACATCAAATTTCTACTCCTGCAAGCCCTGCAAGACATATTGATCTATGTAAAGACAATCAAGGAGCTATGTGGGAGGAATCCCATCAGAAAAATAAAAAATTCATCATCAACAATTCATGTAGTGGGAACCTTATCTGATCTAATTTTGGGTAGAGAAACACCAGTCAAATATGCAGATCCAGGGAACCCCATAGTAACAGTTCATATTCAGGGTTGTTCCTTTCCAAATACCCTAGTTGATTTGGGGGCGACCATTAATATTTTAACTATGGAAACCTGGAATGCCCCGGGTCTTCACTCTTTTGACCCAACCCCGATTATGTGGCAATTGGTCGATCGATCAGTGGTCAAAACACTCGGCACACTACATGATATAGCCATTTCAGTTGATTCTTTGGAATATCCCGCAGATTTTCTCATCATCAACCCAAGAAGTGGACTTGAAGGGAATCCATTGATATTGGGAAGACCATGGCTCATGATAGCAGATGCGTACATAGGCTGTCGATTGGGTACAATGACAATTTCTAGAGGAGGGGTTACAAGGAATCTCATCTTATATCCTCCAGCCAAACCTAGTCCAACGATCGTACACTCGCAATTGCCACCACCACGATATCCCGAGAAGGATCTGCATGCCCCACTCACAATGGAAGAAGCCCTCAAGCACAAGAATCAGCTAGAGGATGATGTAATCAATGTGTTTATTAACAACCCAACGGCTATAAGTAACCCAACATGCCAGATGCTCCAAGTTGTTCTAGACTTTGAAGCACAGGGAGACCCGCTGGAAGATTTAATGGAACAACAAATTTCAACTACCGCTGTTCACAACAGAAAATCAGTTGAGATTGCACCAAGGAAGTCTCTGAACATTAATGCCAACCTAGAATAGAAAAAAAAACAAAAGCTAATCCAATCCCTCTCTAAATACCAACAAGCTTTTGCCTGGGAATACTTTGATATGAAAGGTATTGATCCACAACTCTACACACACCACATTTATATTGAGAAAGACGCTCGACCTATCCGACAATCGCAAAGAAGATTGAACCCCACCTCAGATATATTGTTAAAGAAGAACTACAAAAGCTGTTGGATGCAGATTTTATATACCCTATCTCAGATAGTCGATCGGTTTCCCCATTAGTCATTGTCCCAAAGAAAAATAGGAAGTGGTGAATATGTGTTGATTACAGGGAACTAAACAAAGCTACTCAAAAAGACCATTTTCCATTACCTTTTATCGATCAGGTCCTGGATACCTTGGTAGAGAAGAAATTATTCTCTTTCCTAGACGGTTTCAATGGCTACAATCAGATCCAGATCACCCCAGAAGATCAGGATAAAATGACATTCAAATGTCCCTGGGGTACCTTTGCCTACAAAGTATTGCCCTTTGGACTTTGTAACGCTCCAGCTACATTCCAAAGGGCCATTCTCAGCATATTCAGTGATCTAATTAGCGAAGGGCTTGAAGTCTACATGGATGATTTCACCTCGTACGGTGATGACTTCTATCAAGCCTTGAATAATCTGGAGAAGGTATTGGAACGGTGCATCGCTACCAGGTTATGTTTAAGTCACGAAAAATGTCACATGATGATGATAGAAGGTGTGGTATTAGGGAATTACATTTCTGCAGATGGAATTAGAGTAGACCCAGCAAAAATTGAGGTAATTCTTAATCTACCTACTCCACACACACAAACTGAGGTACGTAGTTTCCTTGGTGCTTCAAGATACTATCGCAGATTTATGACAAATTTTTCAAAAACTGCTGCGCCTTTACATGCTTTGACAGGTAATGTAGAATTTCAATGGTCTGAAAAATGTGATGTAGATTTTGCAGGACTCAAGAAAATGATCTCAATAGTGCCAGTGTTAAGAGGACCTAATTGGGAAATACCATTTCAAATTTCCACTGACGCCTCAGACATTACCATGGGCGTTGTTCTTGGACAGGAAGAAGAAAATAAACCCTACGCCATTTATTTCATTAGCAAGAATCTAACTCTGGCTGAACTTAATTATACAGTAATAGAGAAAGAGTTCTTAGTTGTTATACATGCCATCAATAAATTTCGTCATTATATAACAGGCTATCCAGTTATCCTGTATACTGATCATTCTGCCATTAGATATCTAGCTAATAAACCAATTACTAATGGACGAGTCACTCGATGGTTATTATTATTGCAAGAATTTGATATCACCATCAAAGATCTACCCGGGAGAGAAAATCTGGTCGCAGACTTCCTGTCCTGCATCCCAAAAACAGACGACTCATTGACAATTGAGGACCAATTCCCAGATGAGCATCTATTTGTTGTCAACACAAAACCACCTTGGTACGCTGATGTAGAAAATTATCTAGCAGTGGGAAGAATACCGACACATTTATCATCAAAGGAAAGATGACTGATCATCCAACGTAGTGCATGATTCACTTGGATCAATGGACATCTTTTCCACACATGAGCTAATCTCCAAATCTGGCGATGCGTACGAGAGGATGAAATCTATGACATACTAAAAGTAGGACATGACGAGCCCTGTGGGGGGAATTTTTCAGACCTCGGGACTAGACACAAAATCTTACAAATGGGCTATTATTGGCCCTCAATATTCATAGATGCCAAGAAATATGTTCATACATGTGACAACTGTTAGTGGATGGGGAAACTGGATCACGCTGATGAAATGCCCTTGAAAACACAAGTAGTCGTAGAACCATTTGAAATATGGGTGCTGGAATTTGTCTACCCTTTTAATCCAAAGTCAAATCAAAAGGCCTATATTCTCATTGCAATGGACTACATGACCAAATGGGTAGAGGCGCAAGCCTTACCAAATGCAACAGAAGAAGTAGTCATCAAATTCCTTTTCAAATTGTTTGTACGGTATGGACTACCCAGAGAAATAATTACTAATGGAGGGTCACAATTTACAGGCCATAGAATCACCACCACCCTGGACAACTATCACATTAAGCACAGAGTTACTTCTCCATACCAACCATAGGCAAACAGGCAAGTAGAAAGCACCAATAAGGTCCTAAAGGAAATCCTGATGAAGACTGTCTCAACAAATCAACATAATTGGGATACTGAGCTCCCAAATGCCTTATGGGATTATCGTACAACTTGGCATAATAGCACTGGCTACTCTCCTTACCATCTAGTCTATGGAAAAGAACCCATATTCCCAATTGAATTCAAGATCAAGACCCTAAGAATGGCCCAGGAAATTGGACTAAATCTTACAGAAGCACATAAATGATGCCTTTAGTAACTCAACGAATTGGATGAAGCACGCTTGTCTTTTGTGGAGCACACAACAGTTATCCAGCAATAGAGAGAAACTTGGCATGACAAGCATATCAAGAAGAAATCATTCAATAAAGGCGATTGGGCGCTCCTCTATGATTCCATATTTCAGAACTTTCCTAGGAAATTACAAACATGATGGCTAGGGTTGTATGAAATAAATTGATTCCATGATAATGGCACAGTTACTTTGAGCACCATCAATGGGTCTGGATCACCCTTTCTAGTCAATGGACACCAGTTGCGACTTTACCATCAGCCACCTTCAAAAGATTCTTTCTATCAAGAAGTAAGTAAAGACCCTACGGTGCAAATTTTGGTTGGCTGGGAAGGTAACCCAGCCACACCAACTCCATAAATGATGTATTTTGTTTATACTGTACATATTATACATAGTTTTCGAACCGAGTGGTTAGTTTTTCTTTGTTTTATAAAAATTCATCTAGGAAACAAGAATCAGGACATATAACTACAATTAGCACCTTTTTCTGTTCCATATTCCCATTTTGTCTTATCACACGAACTCTGTCTTTTACATGTTCATGACGATTCTGTTTCTTTTCACGCAACTTTTGTTCCTTTTCGCGTGCCTGTTGCTCCTTTTGAGCAGAACAATTGTTGTTCGTTTTTCGTGCGCCTATTGTTCCTTTTTTAATGGAACAACTTTTGTTCCTTCTCATGCAACTATTGTTCCTTTTTCGCGCACTTGTTGTTCCTTTTCTTGAACAGAACAACTGTTGTTCCTTTTCACACGATTTTCATTCCCTTCTTTACCATTCAAACGGTAGCCATTCCTCCGTAAGTGCGGCTTTCATCAAATAATTTTCACCAACACTATTTCTAATCGTCATTACAATGATCTGTCATTATTTTGTGGATGGTCCCTCACACCTTATCAAAAAACATTTCGTGGAATAATCTCTCTGAAATATCTTATACCTCGTTCATAATCAATCGCCACCATAAGTTGTTTCTTTCCCCTATATATACAAATATACCTGAATGATATTTTGCCTATATATTATAAGGAGTATTCAACACACTTTTACTTGGCATCTTGACACTTCCTTATACCATCCCTTACTCTTAAGGAGTAGATGATCCTCCTTTAAAAAAATAAAAAATAAATAAAAATAATATATATAATAAAGTTTCCCCATAAAGAACAAGGGGTCTCATCACGAGCCAACCTACCAAGATCATAGGATACTAACATAAGTGACATTCCCACTATGGCTACCACACCAGGATAATGTCCTTTGACACTTTCTTTTGTCAAAGGACAAGAAGTCTCATCACGAGCTAGCTTGTTCACTTAAGTTACAATCTAGTGAGTGGAATTATCATCATCTGGCCACCAAACTAGGATAATGGTCTTCTTGGGAAAAGACAATTCAAATATTTATTAAGAAAAGATAAAAACAAATAAGGATACACAATAAAAACCTTTTTCATAAAGAAAGGGGGGTCTCATCATGAGCCAATCTACCACGATCATAGGATACTAACATAAGTGACATTCCCACTATGGCTACCACACCAGCGCAATGGCCTTTGACATTTTCTTTTGTCAAAAGACAAGAGGTCTCATCACGAGCTGGATTGTTCACTTAAGTTATAATCTAGTGAGTGGCATTATCATCATCTGGCTACCAAACCAGGATAATGGTCCTTTTGGAAAAAGATGATTCACATGTGTATCAGATACAGGCTCATCTAAGGGTTAAGGCAACCCTTCCAAGGCTATGGACGCCTATAGGCAGCAATGGCTCTGCCTGTGGTATGGAAGATTATCTCAAAATACCAAGTTTTTGCGTGTCTCTAGATCTCCTTTAATCAAATAATGAGGCTATCATATCAGTTATACTCAATCACCCAGAAAAGTAACAATATTATGCTATGTGGAATATTAAAAAAAAAATGAACAGATTTAATTTATTTTTTATTGATTTATCCATAAATCATTTTTTTTGAACATAGGTGTAATAACTTTACAAATTCCACACATCAAATGACTATTGTTTAAATTATTTTTGGTGGCATGTGTCTTTTTGAAAATTATATATGATTAGCCCCTATCGACGACGGCAATGCAATCATTACCTCTCACCCAAAAATAACTGCACTCATTGCTTCCCCCTACACTGACGGTTGAGGATGACCTCTACATTAATGAGGGGGATGCTCAACACACTTCCCAACTAGATGTAATGATTGTAGTAAATACGACACCCATGTCTTTATACATTTGTTGTTGCCGATATTTTCTATTTTTGGTATCTGCTTCTCCAAATATGGTCTAACCAAATTTGTAAACAGAAACGACAGTCATTCTATCTTTCTCATAGAAATATGGGTGGAAGAAGTGTGAACAGAGAGCCGACATTACTCCAGGTTACAAAATAGGCAAGAGAAATCCTACATCGCCTAGGGTGGACTGAGTACTTCAGCTGCTTGCAAGGTTATGACACAAACATCATGCTTGAATTCTTTCAAAACCTGCAAGGAGAAATCTCTACGGTGCAAGGCATACAATCAGTTACCGCGGAAATCATAGCAGAAGTCACAGGCCTCCCTAACACATGCATTCAATGGACAGGGAAATACACAAAGTTGAGGGAAGTCGTGGAATCTTTCATAGAACTTGGGGAAGAATTGGATAAAAAAGGAAAGGGACTTAATCCCAGTACCCTCAGTGAACCATGGAAGGAACTGGCGGGGATAGTTCAACAGTACATCACCTGCGATGGATGATACGATGTAATTCAACCTCACCATCTCAAATTGCTAGAATCCTTGAAGCAACAGTTAGTACTTAATCTACCTTTCTTCCTGCATACCATACTACATGAAGTTGCCTTAAGAACACAAAAGTTCAAGGATCCTGTTACTATCATTAGCCACCAAAGATTAGTAAAACTAATAGTGGATAAAGCATTGAGTCAAACTTAGTTGACTTGGGAGAATCTGATTGAGGCCAATAGACCTCCACAACTGGAGCATGCGACTACCACCCAAAGAGAAATCTCGCCGCCTCAAACAGAAGTTGAAGCAGACCCTTCTCAAATCACTGAGGCCCAGAACTCACAAACACAAGCATTAACAAAAAGGAATAAGAGAACAATGGTTGCTCTTAGATCTGCCCCTAGGAAAAGGAAGAGAAGCAGACAAACTCAGGAAACAACTGAAGTAATTCAAGATGCAACAGAGCACCCTGAAGAACTTCAGAATTTCATAGAACAACCTTTACAGGAAAATGTTCATGCAATTGAGCAAGCAGAGCAGGCAACACAAAAGGATAATCAGGGAGACACCCAACCTGCAACAGATTACCTGACAAGACACTTTTTGAAGAGCTATGAGATAGAAATAGCTCATGTTTTGGGGAATTTAGGAACCTTAACTGACAGAGATGAAAATAATCTGGAAAAAGACCCAGAACTAGCCTCCTCTTCAAAACCAGTTGAAGACTTTCCCGATATCGAAATGTCTTTTCCAGACGACACAACACAAGAAGAATTTCTTTTTGAAACAAGAGACCCTCTTGGACAACCAAAGCACTTGGAAGGAACATAGGGACAACCATCTAGTGGATGGAATGAAGAAGACCTTGAGATCCCTCATAAACAAAAATCAACCAAAAGCCAAAAACAAATTAGGAAATTAAAGAAAGAAAAAAAAAAATTGAAGAAAAAGGCTAAGAGGGTTGTGGTATTAAAGCAGAAGGTGGGAAAACTCAAGGAGATTATCAAGGAATTGAGGAAACAATTAGAACTAGCAGACAAGATCCACAGAAGAAAGAAAAACAAAAAGGGCAGAATGCAAGGAAGAAATCCTCTTTGTTGGAAATGTTTAACAGGTTGTCATTGATGGCAAGTACAACAATGAAGATGGCATGAATACAGGAAGAATGTAACAGACGGGCACCAAAAGTATTTTGGGTAGAAGCTTTAGAGAAACCTCGATAAAGCTGTAGAGCAACCTCGATAAGATCAGAAGAGATAGTGCAGAGGATGTTTAGTATGTTTTTATAGGCAGCGTAAGCTTGTCATTGATGGCAAGTACAACAGTAATGATGGCTTGAGTACAACAGCGATGATCAACAGGCAAAGAGAAGATAAGTTCAAGAAGATCAAATGATTGAAGGCCCGAGAATCATTTCTGATCGTTGGATCCCATCCAAAATTCCCGACAGCATGAGGGTCGTCAGATCTGAAGAAAGACCAAAAGAGGGCGCTGAAGAGGATAATAGATCTCAGGCGTCAGATCTGAGTGTAGGGTTCGACCACTGTTGGATCGAGGAAAACCTGCACGTTCTTTAAAGTGCAAGGAGAAGTGAGCGTAATCTCGATATGAAAAATCTCGGCATAATCTAAGCCGTCAAATGAAGATCACATCTGAACTGTTGATCGGAGTTTCGAGGATTGCGAGTTGGAAATGTTAAAGAAACAATGCAACAGGAATCTCGATTTCTCGATATGAAAAATCCCGGCGTAATCTGAGCCGTCAAATCAAGATCACATCTGAACCATTGATTGGAGTTTCGAGGATCGCGTGTTGGAAATTTCAAAGAAACAATGCAATAGGAATCTTGATTTCTCGATATGTGAAATCCCGACTGAACCTGAACCGTTAGATCAAGATGTGATATAGACCATCGACTCGACTCACATCAGCATACCACGTCAGCTAGGTACATGTGGAACAATCAGGTAATGACAAGTGTCAGACTGATTCAACATTTCAGGCACATGTAAGTCACGAATCAGAGTGACACATGGTAGTATTCAACACGTGTCAATTCACGTGTGACATCAGCAGATGGACACATTGTCGGAGTTTTGGGGATCAAGAGTTGGAGATGTCAAAGTTTTTTAACATCAGGAATCTTGATATCGCGATATGTGAAATCACGATGTAATCTAAGCTGTTAGATTAAGATTAAATCTGGACCGTTGATTCCAGTCTTTGTTGGAGTTTCAGGGATCGAGAGTTGGACATGTCAAAGATTATTGACATCAGGAATCTCGATATCGCGGTATGTAAAATCACGATGTAATCTAAGCCGTCAAATTAAGGTTAAATATGGACCATTGATTCCAGTCTTTGTCGGAGTTTCAGGGATCAAGAGTTAGACATGTCAAAGAAAATTGACATCAGGAATCCCGATATCGCGATAGG
>JASDQU010251815.1:0-15342 GCA_032191745.1 Picea mariana
CATGAGGCCTTTCCACATTATTATCTTTAATTTATGATTTATGTTAGTCTTTACACAATACAAAAACCTCTTTCACCAAATCTTTCAACATTCAACCATTAAAAAACTTCTCTCATCAAATCGTCCAACATTCACCCATAAAAGGACAAAAACTTCATTTTTACTGAAATTTTCCAGCCATTCGAAAATATGTAAAAATGGGGCAAAACCCTTGAGTTAAGGTTCTAAGATGTATGGAACTTTGATTCATCCCAAACTCAAGCTACCCCTAAAAATCTAGCCGGATTCAGGCTTTTTTTATGACTTTTTTGACTGAAAAGAGGGAAGATTGCTCCTAGTTAGCTAACTTCAATTGACCCTATGATAGTGATGTCCAATCAACGTGCAGTTTCATTGGTGATTAGATTATCACATCGAATAAATGAAACACTGACAGAGAGGTTCTTGGACGTTGTTTAAGAATTGGAATTGCGGTCACATAAAATATAGAATAGAAAGATTGTAATAGCCTCCATTGCTGCAAAATCCTTTGCAAAGATATTGAGTCCAGGGTCTCATTGCATTCCTAGGAAGGAATGTCTAGCCAGCCAATAGGGTTTGGAAACGAGAATACAACTAACGTAAGATTACATTTAACTGATTCAGCTGGAGTGGAGTATACTGGAAATCCTCTTGTACTTCATTCTCAAGTGTTGAAGAAGGCTGAGTTTTTTGAAACCAAGCTTTCCCAACATTGGTCTTCGGATAACCGGCCTTTTGAAATCAAGGTAACATGTTATTACCATCCTGAGAATTACATCAAATTTATTCAGCTCATGTATTCTTATGATACAGATGAATGCTTTAATTTCTCTAATGTGGATGAAGTATTGGTTGTTTTACCAGTTGCTTCTGAAGTGATGTTTAGTGATTGTATGGAGTCATGTATGCGATATTTAGATGTTGTTCGCTGGAGTCCTGAGAAAGGAGCCAAGCTTCACGTTCTATTGTCATATTTTCACATAAATATATTGCTTGATTTAGCTACCAGACTTGGTATGAGCCAAAGCAAGTCAGATTGCGACCATATAAAGATGGTGAAGGAGTCTCTACAAGAAATTTTGTCTATGACTTCCGATGGATCAGAATACCACAACACCATGGAACAACATATGGTTGACTACTTTAACTCAAACAAGTTTTTTTTTATGACTAGGGGAATAGGCAACGACTGCTGCAGTATGGCTACCTTATAACTTCTAGGGAGAATCACACAACCCGCAAGCACGCCTCGAGAGAAATCAAAATTTGAACTCCTGACCTGCGTAACAGGACAAACGCCTTAACCATACGTTAACTGGCCACTAAAACAAACCCTGTGGGCTATTAAATTGGCTTGTTATAACGCCAACATGAAAGGTATTAAATATGATGAAATGGCTTTCACGATGACTTGTTCTACCTTGTCTTGGATAGTGGGTGTCATTCAAAGTTGTGATGCAAAATTGTTCTAAATAGTGGTCAAAGAGTTCTGTGAAGATGTTGATCTTTGTAAGGTTATAGCTGCTCAAGTGCCACAATATCACTATTGTGCATGTAACATTCTTACTATTTTAATTGATCAGGTTTTGAAGGCTATGGGAAATGGAGAGATAATTACTTTAATGTCATTCTGTGTCGATTTTCTTACCAATTGGGCTGATATAATGCTCAAGCTCATGAAAAGTATTAAAGGTCATTACGTTTACGAGCAGAAATTAAGGGAATTTCAAAGTGCATTGAAGACATAGCAGAAATTAAGGTCATTTCAAAGTGCATTGGAGATGGGAATTATTGGTGTAGCGGAAACCCTCCCTTTGGTTGAGCAAAAACGTATTTTCACCTGCTGGAAAGATATTTTCACCAAAAATTCCATGAGCACAAATAGTCTCTTTAAATGGTGGGCTGAGAAAGTGCACGGTGCCATCATCTTGCACAAGATTATTTGATTTAACAGGAAAAAGGCACCATGAGGAGGAGGATTCAGTAGTGGCAAAGTATATGTCATTTTGGCATTTACGCAATCTTTGATTTGTTTTTGTTTTTTTGTGCGATGGGATTTAACGTAGCTCTATGAAAAATATTTTCATGATCGTTTCCCGTTATTATTGTGATATCATGGATTTTCTTTTTGGTTTTTTGGACCATGAATGATAAAAGGCAAAGACTTATCACTTTGAATTATTTTCCTGGTCGCTGCCCGTTATTATTGTGATCTTATGGCCTTGTTTTTTAAATTTTTGGGACAATGAATGGATACCATGGAAAATTTATTATAGCTTCGATTTTTAAGTCTTTTGGGCAATGAATGGATACAGGAACTTGGAAGCAAAGAATTTATAGAATGGAAAAATAATGAATCACCTGTTTTTGTTTATGGGACTCAACTACAGAGCATATCTTAAAAAAAGTTTGTACATGTATCTTTGTTACTGTGCGCAAATAGGAATGGGCTTTACTGAAATCATTGCTTCCATAGTGCTCTAGAATCCTTAGCTGGAAAAACACAGGGATAATAGTGCTCGAGAATCCTTAGAGAAACTTGGGTGAACCTTGAATGAATTTGTACTCAAAAGAAATGATATAAACACTCATTGCGGAAATATTTCTATTAATTTCATAAAAGATTTATAGAGCTTTTCAGACTTACAAAATCAAATTCATAGCTTTGGACCATATCACATTTCAAGATACCTCAGACCTGAGTAGAATATAGTTCGACCTCAAGAATTATTTGGAAATCCTTCTGCTTCTGGTGCTATTGGAAAACTCTTCAAACACACTTGTGAGTTCTTCCACTTTAGTTCACAGGCTCCCACCAGAGTAGTTTTTGCTTAGACTATTAAACTCACGACAAAAAGACTCAGAGTTCAAATAAGAGGGATCTCAAAAGACAAAGACTAGCCAATACTCTAAGACTCAATGCCTCAAATGAGTGCCCCTGAGATTTATTTATAGAGTTTCTCTGGACTTCGGACCAACGAAACATGCAAGAATCGTCCTAAATGGCCGACAAACTCTTTTAGTACAAACTGGAAATCGTTTATGTAAATGCTTTACTTTCCAATAGATTCCTTAGAATGTGGGTCAAACTGCACCAAACATTGGATAAATGCTCCGAGTTCTAAGGATTTTCATGAAAAAAAATCATACGGAGAAGATATTAGTCATGATCACAAAAATCTCCATATTATATTGCTGGGAATACCCTCCACCAATTTACCAAGATTTTGAATAAAGCTTACTACTATGATGGTCCATCCTTGAAATGAATGTGCAAAGATTCTCATTTTTACAAGACATTGGAGATTATGAGTTGCATACATTGAGAAGATCATGTCATCACTAATTCTGTCAGATTCAAAGAGATCACATATTTCTTTGAGTGGAATATATTTGGATGTGCATTCTATCTTTAAGCATGTTGGGTCCACTCTGCTTTTGTTGATGTTGAAGTCTCTCCACCAATTTGATAGTCAAACAAGATATAATCCCCTCATACTAGTATATACACTTCTGAATTTCAATAATGTGAAATATGTCTTATTCATATTCTCTTTCCTGAGAAAATTCCACCATGCCTTTTTGTATTCATTGTAATTCATGTATGTTCTAAAGAACTTCTGTGTGAGATATTGATCTGGCCAAAGAGCATAGGATCGGGGTCAAACTGTTGCCAAATTAAGTTTATAACTCTGAAGGTGTAGCATAAAGCTGAAGTAGCATCAGCTGCAGCTCTGGTTGATATGTCATAAAGCAGGTCTAGAATGTTTCCAGTATAAAATGGGATTCTTCTAAGTTCTAGAACATAATTTGGTAGGAGATGAATTGGCTGCAAATTCATATCGAGAAATTCAATTCTTCTGAGTTGCCATGTAGGTTTCCATAACTGGGCATATACTTCCCAATCTTCATTGTCTGGGATATTTATTATGTGTTCACCTCCATTTTTCCATTATATAACAATGACCAGACAATGGATTTCTGCATTTGATTTTGCTTGTTTTGTAGCCACATTCGCTTATTCCCTCGCTCGCTTGAAGGTTTTCTCTACAGAGAAAATCAGGGATAGAATTTCCATAGCCTTTAATATGTTCAATATCAAAATCAAAATTTGCAAATTGAGTTTGCCATCTTGCAAATTTTGCTTCACTTATTTTAGTGACTTTCTTATGCAACACCTTGTTCATTGCAACAACATCAATTCTGAGCAATTTTTTTTTATTGATGAGATAGAATTCAAACTTATTGATTGCATTAGGGGATGCCTTTATTTCTTTGTCAATTCTTGCATAATCCTTTTCATTGTCAAGCCAGGTCCCTGAAGAAAATTGTATGATTTATTCATGTGGATTTGATCTTTCTTCCTTAACTTGTTTAATAATTGCTCCCCATCCTTGGTCACTAGCATAGACTCAACAATTTTAAAGAGTTCATCACTTGCAACATGCAGTATTGGCAAGTGCCTGACTTTATATTTTATCTTTCTCACAGCCTAAGTGTGTGCTTCAGTCCAAGGCATAGGATCCTTTTTCAGCTTGTCATTCATATTTTTTCTATATTTAGCACAATATTTATAAAAATGACTGACATAGTTCAAGCTTCCTAGAAAGTGCTAGAGTTGGGCCATATTAGTTATTTTTTCTCGAATGTTTTCTGCAAATTCCACTGTGTGGGTTTGAAGAGCAATTTGGCCATTTGAAATTGTGTGACCCAGAAATTTGACAGAGGTTTTGAAGCGATTTATTTTATTTTTAGAAAGCACTAGACCCGACTGTTTGATGACCTTTAAAAACATCTCCAAATGCTTGAAATACTAGTTTATGGAATCTGAGAAGACTAATATATCATCTATGTAGAAAATTAGCCAGTCAAAATATGCCTTTAAAGTATCATCCATAACCCTTTTAAATTTTGTCGGAGAATTCTTAAGGTCGAAGGGCATAACATTCCATTCATAGTGACTTGTAGGAACAATAAATGCAATTTTGAATTTTTCTTCCTCCTTTATAGCCACTTGCCAAAATCCAGATTTTAAATCGAACTTTGAGAATATATTTGCATTTGTTATTCTAATGACTAGACTAGATTTGTGGGGTATATGATAAGTATCATCAGCTAGGACTGAATTTAAAGGAGTATAGTTTACCACCAGTCTTGAGACTCCTCGAATCTGCTCAAAATGTTTATTAACATAGAATCCATAGCAATTCCATGGGCTAGTGGATTCTCTAATCAATCCTTTTTTCAATAATCCTTGGATTTATTCATAACATAATTTCTTATATTTAACATTCATAGGTATTTCTCTGCTTCTACAAGGTTTTCCCACATAGCTATCTTTGTATGGCGATTCAACAAAATGTGTTTTTATTTCCCAAAATGCAATTGGGAGTTCTGAGCATACCTGATCTTCAAATATTTTTTGCAGTTAAATAATCATGTCTTGAATCTTTAGTTCCTTGAGGTCTTGATCAATCCTTTCGTTGCTCTTCATTTGTTGGAGTTCTTGAATCTTTTTCTCTTTCTCTATAAGACTCTGAGACATTTGAACCATTGTGGAGAACTTAGGGACTGATACAAATGGGAGTACAAATTTTCTTCTTGCTATTGTAATAAAATATCCATATTTTCCATTTGGTAATTTTTCATAACCATGTGGTTCAACGACAACAAAAAATGGAGTACCTAAAAGACAGGGTACTGGAATTTATGCAAGTGAAAACTTCAGATTCAAGCAATAAGGTCCAAAACATAACTTGACCCTTTCAAATTCATATTCCATCTTTAAGGTTTGATTACCTAGCCCAATGGCTGCATTGTTATATTTTAACCAATAACAAGAAGGAATAGAATCTTTATTTAGGATGTTAAAATCTGATCCTGAATCGATCAATGCTTTCAACTTAAATATTTGACCTTGAATATTCAACTTAATCATCATATTCTATTGTTGATGCTGGATGGCCATTATTCTCATAGAATTCAAACTTTCTATAGAATTTGTTTCAAATGTACTAATGTTGGCATTTGCATTCAGAGGTATTTCTTCTAGGGAAAGCATGAATTGCAAGGCTTGGATTTTTTGTTGTAACCCTCTTATTTCTTGTCTATCCCGTGAATCAGTTTTGTATCCATCCTCAATTTCTGATTCTTTTTCAAGCTTTTCTAGTCTTTGCTTTATTTCTACAACTTCCTTCTTAAGAATATTTATTTATTTTCCCAAATCATTTGTAGTCAAAGGTCTCATTTTATCATTCTAGTTTTGTCTAATAAATGACTTAGTATTCCTTTCAAAAGAAGCATATATGAATAGTGGCTTCTTACCTGAGTTTGTGGTTGTTTTTGGCTATTGAGATTTTACCATTGTTTTTAGAAATGAATCTAAAAGTGCAGCCTTCATTTCTCCTTTTGGAAATGCCTTGATTTGTGCCATCATCTGAGCATTTCCATTAGAAATATTTTGAGCCATACATATTTTAGTTTCTGGTTCATCTTCATCTTCTTCGTCATCTTGTGTTTCTTCATAACTTGAAGACTCTGTCTGGAAAATACAAAACTTTGGATCTTTATAGTTGCATTCATTTGTTATAAGTAACATTTCTTAATTAGAGGATTCACTAGAGAAATATTCAAATTCAAAAGTGTCACTAGACTGACAACATCCTTCCTGAAGCATATGAACTTCTTCCCTCTTAGGAAATTGGTGATGTGGGCATTGGTTTGTATCATGGTGACTTGAGCCACATATGTTGTAGTGAATTGACATTATTTTCTTAGAAGACTCATCATTTTGTCGTGAGATCTTACCTATATGTTTGTTGGATTGTTCTCCTTGTGGACATGTATTAGCCAAGTGTCCTGGTTGTCCACATAAACAACAAGTTAGGTTGGCCTTACTTTGTTGTTTGGAAGATTGCAATTTGATGTATTCTAGAGAGTAATAATGAGACTATGTGTATTTCCTATAATGACTTATTTTCCCTTTTCTTTCTTCTAACTGGGTCATCTAGGGCCATACCATATTTTTCATAGATAGATCTACTAACTGGTAATTTTGATAGCTTTTGTATTGACTTCGTAACCTTCATGTTAGCACACAATCCTACTAGGGCATAGGTAATGATTGTGTAAATTTCTCCCCAAGTATAAATCTCATAAGGTTGAACAAAATATTTTTGTACTTTTAAATATTCAACAAATTTGTTGGGGAGAGAAACAAGATATACTTGCTTCCAAATAAGATTTTTGCTATCTTTTACCTCATATATCCTTTGGGTCCATTCTCTATGAAAATCATCACAATTGGACATTCTCTTACATTTCATTCCCATTAGAATTATAGAATGTTTCTTAGAGATTTCATGTTTTGTTCCACACCAATGCTCAATAATGAATGTAGTTAATGGACCTATCATATATTATTTTCTTCTTGCCCATCTTCTTTAAAAGCTATATCCCCATTTTCATCTTTGACTTGTTCCTTTTCCATTTTCTCAACTAGAGCAGGTGAAGACTCTATTTCCCACCATTTATCCAAAGTTATTGTAAAACATTGTATAATAGACTTACATGCTTCTATTTCACGTTTCCCTTTCATGCACATGACTCTGTAGAAAACATACATTTTGTCTATAACTTGACGGATTTGGCCTGTGGTCATACTATATTTGTTCCATTCTGAGAAATTCTCATCTGTAAATGTTTGTGCCTCTAGTAGCTTTCCCTTTCCATAAAGGTCTGGAGCTGGAACCCTAGTCATGTTCCAAGGAACTGGTTCTTTAGCAGGAAGAATATGAGATTGTGTAACCAGAAGATGAGATGAAGATGATTCTTCTTGTTTTGGGGGGAAATGGACTAGAAACTTTTTCTTCAAAATAGTTCCTTTAGGAATGTAGACTGTAGAGTTTACTGATGAGACCTTTTGTGGAAATAAGTAAGAACTAGAAATTGGTTTGTCAGGAATATTTCCATATTTTTCTAATACTCTAATGATAGATTCCCTTATGTTTTTAAAAGCTTCACCTAATCCTCCCATTAGTTCTTCATGGTCTCTTTTTGAAGAGTCTTTTTCAATTTATAAAGTGTTTTTTATTTCAGAGACTTGGGAATTGAAAAAGTTTATACTGGAAGCAACTTGATTTGCAGAGACTTGAAGTTGATCTATTTGTTTCTTTCTAGAATAGTCATTGGTTACAAATGTATGTGTTATCATCCCTCTTAGAGCAATATTTGTCCAATTTAACTGTTCATACATACTTTAGAGTCTTTTCTCTGAATTTGTTTACTGAGATTAATCCTTGTGAATCATGAGGGGAGTAGCCTTAGTTTGTTTTTCCTCTTCTCCTATAATGATTCCTTTAAAAGGGGGAAAGGGGAAATATGTCTCATCTGTTTGTCCATCTAAGGCTTTCCATTTGTGTTTGGTACTGACACTTTCTTTGGCAGACATCATTTGAATTTCTTCCTTTTTGGAAAGTCTATACCATTCATAAAAGGATATCCACAGATCCTTTATTGTCATATATGTTTTCCATTGCTTAGATAAATCTTTCTTTAGTTCTGTAGAAGTAGTGGCATTAAATTATTTGGCTTGGGGATGAGTAAACCGATCCCAATTTAACATTCTCTTAATCTAATCTATGTTTACTCTTCTTCTAGGACATCCATTCATAAGAGAAAAGAATTTGTGCATCTCTAGGACTGATGGTTTTTGTAGTCCTGTGGGTAATGGATTTTCAAATCCGCAGGATGGAATTATTTCATTTGTTTTCTCAATATACCCTAATCCATATCTTGGAGTTCCCGGTGGTCTATAGTAGATAAATATTTCTCTGAGCCTAGGATCATCTGTTTCTAGCTCAGGAATATGATGCATCATTAAGAAATGGCTTTGATGTGGAAAATCTATGTATGTTGTATCAAAACACTTTGGATGAGGACAACTTTCTTTTGAGATCGAGGTCGGAGGATAATCACTTCTGGGATTATGGTTTTTATGTATATGAGAGCATACTTGAGGTTGGGTATTGACCATCTTAAGGCATAAAGTACATTTTCTTGGAAGAATAGAAGGTGGTGCCATCCATATGGGTTCATGAGTACAAATGGGTGGATCTATGCCTTCAAATTTTGGAGATGGAAAAGAAGATGTAGATGGAAAGTTTAAAAATACTTCACCACACTGGTTGTTGTGAGAGGACTGGTTAGAGACAAGAGCATAGCATAAATGACATTGGACGAGTCCTGAAATGGGTGGCCATTGAAAACTGGGAGTGTGAGAGCATTCAGGTCTAGTTGTATGTGATGCAAGATATGATGACTTAGAAAAGACATGCCTTCTTGGAGTAAATTGAATAACTTCTTGAGTATGATCTTTTGCAATATATGTTGTATTGAGAGTAATTTGGGGTTAGGGCTTAGGATCCTTCACTACCCATTCAGTAGGAAGATCTAATTGTTCCCATGAAATGGCTTGAGGAACAAGTTTGGCATTTTCTAAAAAGGTATATACTAAGGTAGAACTCTCTGAATCTCTATCAGGTGCATGCAAAACTGTTGGACAAGGAGTGTTAGTATATCCGAGTGACAAATTATAATTGATTTCAATATTTTCAGAACTAGTCTTCATATCATATCCTTTGGTGAAAATCTTGACTTGCAATATATCTTTAAGATTTGGGTCAGTGATAGAAACTCTGAAATTTGGATGACAATCAAACTAGATAGGGCCTCTGGAAAGATCACCTTGTACCCCTCCTATTAGAGCATGGACAAATTTTTTGAAACGATTATCAAGCACAGTAATAAGAGCGAATGAAGGTATACTAGCTCTCTGCAGAGGTTCAATGCATATTTTGATACATTCGACATGTATGAAGTTTTCTCTGGATTTTTTGGCTTCAATCCTAATTCCATCAGGGTCTAAGGAAGGGATAATACAATGATCAGATGCATTCAGTTGGAATTCAGAGACTGTTTCAATTATTTTAAATTGAGAATATGCAGATAGTTGAAACATAGGAATATCATCATAAATATCTTTAGCAGATAACTTAGGAAGTTGCCACCTAGGGAGAGGCTTTTCTTCTTTATATACTTTATTGAAACTATTCACATCAGGCATTCTCATTGAACCAAACAGAAAGGGAATAATTGATACTTCATTTTTAGCATTCTGACTTTCTTCTACTGCTTTAGTATTCATTTCTTTATAAGACATAGAGTGAGAAGTATTAGAACTAGAGGGATAATCCATGGAACGTGGATTGGATCTGATACCAATTTTTGTAGAGGGAAATTTACTCACCAAGAGGAGGTTGCAGTGGTTAGGTCATCATTAGCCTCAACTCCTCTTACAAGGCCATCGACTCCGCCCTCGCCTCAAATCTAGGGTTGCAACGACTCCATGTCTACACTCCTCGAGCTAAGTAGGTGGTTAACACCGTCATAGCCTTGCTACTCGCACTGATCCACCACACATAATTGTTCTCCAAATGCCCATTGTTCTCCAAATAGGGCATTTGTAGCTTGGGATGCCATATACTGCTTGTCCAACTTGACGATTTACCCATACCCTGCCAAGAAACTCAAAAAGCATTGTAGACAATTCTCTGTATATTTTGGTTTTACCCGTACCTGCAAACAACACCTGAAATTCCGCGATATACAAATTGACGACCGAAATCCATCATTGTGCCCTGTTCCATGTTACACATTGTGTAGTCAAAAGTTTGAAGACATACGATTTGACCATCGGCCCCTCATGTCTCCTGAGTATATCTTGTGACCCTATTTTTAAGCCCGCCCAACCCCTTTCCATACTTGGCCATTTCTTGGAATCTCTTTCGCGGGTTGGCGGGTGGACGAAATGTACAATGCTTAATCACTCTTTGCCATCCCCGCCACCTTCACACTTCTTTCTAGATATGCAATTATTAAGCTTTAATGATAGTTCCTCATCGTGCAGGAACCGTTAATATTGTCATTAATGTACGGAAGGTCGAAAAAGATTTGTCATTAATACGAATTAAACCAAGATTTGTGGAGAAGAGTGTTATCCTTTCCAAGTATTAATTTCAAGCATAATGCAATCTCTTTCGTGCGTCGGTCGGTTGGCACCTTTACCGAATCTCTAATCCTTAATCTCTCTTCGTCGTCACCGCCACCTTCGCACTTTTTTCTAAATATGCAATTAGTAATCTTTAATGGTAACAACTCATTACGCATGGACCATCAAGATTGTCATTGATCAGCAAAAGGCTCGAGGAGATCTTCCATTGATACGCATTGGACCAATATTTGCAGAGGGTTATATTATCCCTTCCCAATTTTCATTTCAAACATCATCTGGAGCAAACAAAAATTCTCGTTAACTTATGGCAGCAGTTCCACAATAGTTATGTCTAGATACAGTAAACACCTTCGAGCATGATGGCCAGGCATTCCAATATTCCAGGGCATATTCTTACTACTCATATCCCTTCGCCTAGGAGCAAAAAAGGAGATGGTCCCTTGGTGCAACGAGAGATGTATTTCAAGCTAAATAATTCCAAGGCAACCCTACCTGCTCATACAACCTACCCACCTGCATTTATGGCTAGAAGAGAGGTTGATGTGATCGATTTCGAGCTAGGAGAAGATGATCTGATGGACGATGATACGACAATGGATGATGTCAATGCAGACGTTGTTCCCACTCCTATGTCCAAATTGATATCAACCATAACGGGGGGCTCTTCCCGGCTCGATGATGGCGGCCCTTACAAGACCAAAAGAAGGGGTTTCAGAAAAGAAACTGGCGTTGAACGCAATAGTCGCTTTGCATCTCGAAAGTAGGAATTTCAGAGGTCCAAATTAGTCTGTTCAGGGTGGAAGTATTTCACTGTAAGGAAATGGTCTATTGATGCTCCCAAAGATATATTTCAAGACAAAAAACTATTTAATTGCGGGACCACTCTCCTATTCTTTGGATATACAATTAACATCTTAGAAGATGAGGACCAGAACTCCCACCAGTGCAAGGCATATTCCTACTAATCATCTCCTTCCGCCCAAAATGGACTAATTTGGGCCTCTGGAATTGCTCGTGCAACCTGTGTCCCTCAAGTCTTCGACTGTGAGAAGGTGGTTTCTTAGTGTGTCCTAAATTTTAGTTTCAGGCTCTTCCGTTTTCCCTACAATGTCTTTTGTCTTCTTCCTCATGGAAATCTTGTGAGAACTATCAATTTTATTGCAAAGATGGGTTCTTATGTCCTCCTGTGTTTGAAAAATTCTGTGTTGCTTTCTTGTTGGGGTGCAAAGTTGGAGCGATGCCAGCGTTAGGAGTAGGACTCTTGTTCATCTGCTTCAAGCAAAGGATTTATTCCACTGTGGACCCACTCTCTTGTTTCTTTTTCGCCTCAAGTCTTCCACAAGATATTGAGATTGGAGCAGTGAACCTTGAGCCCCCGAGGAGAAGACTGCAAGGATTTCCTTAAAAAAAGCATGGTATTCAGTTTTGTATGCATGTTGGAAAGCATCTTGATTGCTCCTACATGTTGCAGGTCCTGTGCCTGTGTTTATGGAAAATATGTTCAATGTTTTGGTCCAAAGAACTTGGTCCAATTTCTATGGATAGATATACACTGCCCAATATTCTTTTTTTTAATGGATTTACTATTAAAAAAAATTCCTTGGAGTCTTGGTTGTTGCTTCTTTGTTGAATTTAACACCTCTTCTCATTGGCATGGTTTGATAGTCTCGTAGTTCTTCAATATTGTATTGGCTCAAGTAATTTGATCTAAATGGAGCATTTAACAATTATATGACAATGCATTGTGTCGATCCATCATCCTTTTATGGAAACAAAAATGAATTTCAGACAATTTCAAACCAACATTCAATTCTATTCATAATGCAGATAGAACATAGCAAGACCAAATCACAATGCGGCAGTTCGACCCCCTCCATAGAAATTTCATCTTCATCTCAACCTTGCTAGGCAAATGATTTCTTATTTCCCTTTGGCTTGCTTGATTCGTTTAGCCTAAAAGGGAACATTTTATTAGTTGTCCATCCCATGGCCTCTATTTGAGCATTTTTTACTTTATTAATGAAATTACCAAATTTCTTATTCACGAAAAAAAAAACTGATATATGGTGGTCATAGTCAAATGGGACTATGAAATCAACTACAATATTAAAATTCAAGATCATCATTGTTGTTTCTAGACATGCAATTATTAAGATTTAATGATAACAACCCATCATGCAAGAAGTTTAATACTTAAGTTAATATGTTAAAGTCATGGAAGAATGTATCAAGAACACAATTACTCCCACAAGTTGCAATAAATTCTAATCTTCAACAAATCATTTGCTCACACCCTTTTTAATGGTACAAGCGCAATAGACAACGAATAAGTGGATAAAATATTGGACTAGAAAATGATGGTTTTGCAACAATGGGGCTTGTTTGAAACGAATTCCCGCTTACGAAAATTTCCCTCTACCTTTCTATTTTCCCACTCTTTTATCCCCTGTAGTTTCTTTTTCTGGTTACTTAGTCATTTTTTTCGAAAATGTCTTGCTTGGCGGGTTGGCGGATTCACATGTACACATTTTCATTCATGCTTTTATATCGTGATTCTGACCAAGGGCTTCCCCTTTCTCTAAATTGCACTTCCATTGTTCTGTGACCTGCAAACAGAACTATGCCTTATGTGATATGCAAATTTACTTCTGGACTCCCTCATCATCCCCTCTTTCGTGTTACACATTTTGCACTGAAATGTTTCGATACATATAATTTGACCGTCGGGGCCTTACGTCTCTTTGGGAACCCTTGTCACCCTATTTTGAAGCCCGTCCGACCTCTTTCCACACTTAACCATTTCTTGATATCTCTTTTGCGGATCGTCGAGTTGGCAGGTTCAGGAAATTTCCAATTTCTAGTTGTTGTTTCCTGTGTCCGCTACCTTCAAACTTCTTTCCAAGTATATGCAATAAGTATATAACTTCTCCAGAAACATACATAAAATATCTTGCCAGGAAATGGAATATCTATTGCAGATTTGAATATATTGGACCTTCTTTTCCCTCTTCTATACTTAACCAAATTCCTGTTTATTTTTCCCCTCTACTTTCTCTTTCTGGTTACTTAGTCGTTTTTCTGAAAATGTCTCAATGTGCACGTTGGCAGAGTCACAAGTTCACATTTTCACTCGTTCTTTTATATCGCGACTCCAACCAACCGCTACCCATTCCATGCCTAGCTACTTTTTAGATCACGGATTCTCGGGCAGGCGGGCTCTATATTTATTGTCGCACTCCCACATTATATTCTCTTTCGTGATACATAGTTTGCACTTGAAATTTTTGAGACCTGCAATTTGACCTTCGGGTCCTCACGTCTCCTGGAGAACTATTGTCACCCCATTTTGAAGCCCGTGCATCCGCTTTCCATATTTCGCCATTTCTTGGAATCTCTTTCGCACCTCCAATTCCATACTTACCCGAATCTTTTGCTTGCGGGTTCCTGTACAGGTGGACTGCACTTCCAGTGTTCCTTGACCTACAAACAACCCCCCGGCTTCCGTGATATACAAATTGACTCCCAAACTTCTACATCAGCCCCTCTTCCGTGTTACATAGTTTTCACTCAAAAGGTCTGATACATACAATTTGACCGTCGGGGCCTCACGTATTCTTGGGAACCCTTGTTAGCCTACTTTGAAGCCCATCTAATCGCTTTCCACATGGACATTTCTTGCAATCTCTTTCACGGATCGTCGGGTTAGAGGGTTCAAACAATTTCCAATTCCTAGTCATTGTTCTTTGTGCCTGCCACCTTTGCACTTCTTTCCAAGTATATGCAATAAGTATATAACTTCTCCAAAAACATGATGAAAAGATATTTCCAGGAAATGGGATATCTATTGCAGATGTGAATATATTATCCCTTCTTTTCCATCTTCTATAC
This sequence comes from Picea mariana, assembly GCA_032191745.1. Classification (NCBI taxonomy): domain Eukaryota; kingdom Viridiplantae; phylum Streptophyta; class Pinopsida; order Pinales; family Pinaceae; genus Picea; species Picea mariana. The sequence goes on from JASDQU010251815.1 coordinate 14,981, forward strand.
TTAACCAAATTCTCGTTTCTCTTTTCCTTGTACTTTATCTTTCTCGTTACTTAGTCGTTTTTTCCAAAAATATCTAGTTGCACGGGCTCACGGACTCGCGAATTCACATTTGCACTCGTGCTTTTATATCACGACTCCGACCCACTGCTTCCCCATTCCATGCTTAGCCACTTCTCCGACCACGGATTCCCGGGTAGGCGGGCTCTAAATTGCACTTCTATTGTTCTATGACTTGCAAACAACACCCTGAATTCTGTGATATACAAATTTACAACCGGACTCTCACATCATACCCTCTTTTGTGTTACACATTCTGTCCATGATCCCCTCTTTCATGGTACACATTTTGCACTCAAAATTTC
>JASDQU010251821.1:0-11123 GCA_032191745.1 Picea mariana
TCTTATTTTGTAATTCTTTTCTTTAATTATCTTCAGGGCCTACATGTACTTCCTTCTTCAATTCACTTTGTCATCTTCAAAAATTCATTTCTCCTCAACCATGAGGATCCACATGATGTGCCACATACCACAAGAAATAACATGATGTATACTATCCATCCATGGGTTTTGTATATGCATGTGAATTTTCCTTCATATCCAAATACCTTCATCAATCTTGCGGTCCAAAACCCATGACTAGGGTTGACATCAATGACAAAAACCAATATTCCAACAAAACTTATAGGACAACTGAGTTTTCACATCCTGGATAATATCCTTGTTGTTTCCTATAAGCAACATATTTCCCACATACAAGACCAAATAAATGAGATGATCACTGATTAATTTTAAATACACACAATGATATTCTTTTATCCTTATGAATCAAAGTCTCAACATATAAGTATCAAATTTTTGATACCACATCCTTGGTGATTGATTTAACCCATACAAGAAATTTCATCTTGCATGCCAACTATTTCTTTCCCTTCACAACAAAGCTTTCTAGCTACTTCATGTAGATTTCTTCTTCTAGATCCCCATGTAGGAATGCTCTCTTCACATCCATCTATTCTACTTGAAAATAAAACACATCAATAATGAATAAAATATATATAATTGAGGTTCACTTGGAAACATGAGAAAAAAATTCACCCAACTCAATTTCCTCTACTTGAGAATAACCTTTTGCTACTGACCAAGCTTTGTATTTCTTCACTTTTCCTTATGTATTCATCTTCTTCTTAAACACCCATTTGTTTCCAATGAGATTTTTTCCAGTCGTAAATCCATTAGATCCAAGGCCTCATTATTATCCAAGGCTACCATTTCTTCAACCATGGACTTTTTCCAGAGTTTTCGATGCTCTGAATCCATTGTCTCCCTAACATTTCTAGAATCATCATTAGTAATATACAAAGCAAAATTTGAATGGAAATAAGGTGGTGTATACCTTTCTTATTGCCTTATTTCTCAAACTGATCTCTTCAATACTAGAGTATGATGATCTTCTTCTTCTAATTCATGTTGTTCTATAGAGCCTGATTCATCATCATTCAACTCAAACTCTATTTTCTATGGTTCTTCCTTCCTTGGTAGGACTTCCTGTTTGACAACATCTTTGATTTCTCTAAATACCACATCTCGGATGTACACTAACTTATTAGTTTTTGGGTTCCAAATATTATAACCTTTTAGACCATCTTTATACCCAATAAAGATACACTTTTGAACCTTTTTATTCAGGTTACTCTTATTTCCCTTTGGAATGTGAACATAGGCATCACAACCAAATACCATGAGATGTGTCAGAGAGGGTTTCTTATCAATCCATACCTCGTGTGGAGTCTTATAATACAACGTTGATGAGGGTGATTGATTGACCAGGTAACATGCAATACACATTACCTTTTCCTAGAATTCCTGTCTTAACCCAACACTAGTGAGCATGCACCTTGGTTTTTCGTGAACACCTTGTTCATACTTTCTGCAACTCCATTCTGTTGATGTGTATATGGAGTAGTATGCTTCCTTGATATACCACACTTATTATAGAGTTATTCGAATTCATTTCCGTAGAAATATCCAACATCATCCATCCTCAACACCTTAATTCTTTTCTCTGTTTGATTCTCCACAAGAGCCTTAAACTCTTTAAACTTGTCAAAGACTCCATATTTCTTCTTGAGGAAATATATCCATGTATTCCTTGAGAATTCATATATAAATGAGACATAGTACACATATTTTCCCAGTTATGGAACCAACATAGGTCCAAACAGATCATTATGCACCAACTATAAAATATCCTCTTTCCTCATTGCACCAGATGGGAATCTTAACCGATTCTTCTTCCCATATATGTAATGTTCACATAAATCAAAATCTAGAGAGAAATTAAACATAAATTCAAACATGCCTTTACCATGTAGTACTCAAAGTCCCTTCTCTCCAGTATGCTCCATTCTTTGATGCCACAACATAGTCTTTTCTCTAGAGACTATAGGATTTTTTTCTTCTTTATCTCCAATCTTAGGAAAAACATAACTATTGCACCCACCACTAATAGTGATTCCCTGTAGCTTATACATAGTTCCAATCTGAAATCCCTTCAAAAAGACCATTTCTCCTCAAACCATCCTGTATATTTCTTTCTCAAACACTATTTTTACCCCTGCATGATAAATTTTGCTTACAAAAATCAAATTTCTATCCAATCCTGGGATGTGTAGAACATTAGGGAGTGATCTAATCCTTCCATCCATGAGATTCAACTTGAATTTTCCTCATTATATGATTTTTGATGTCGAGTCATCACCTAGGAAAAATCACCTCCATCATACATTTCATATTCATAGAACCACTCCCCGTGGGGAGTCATATGAAAGGATGCGCCTAATTCAATTATCCATGCGTCATGATCTGTATGTGTGCTTGAAGAATCCAAGTACACATACTCCCCTTCTTTTGTGGAGGTTTTATATTCTATATAAGAAGCTTCTTCAGATCCCTTCCCTCTCTCAACACTTTTGGATCTACATTGCTTCTTGTAGTGCCCTTATTTTCAACATCTCCACCATACCTTTACAAAATTTCTGGGAGATTTAGATCTCCCACTTGAGGAATTAGATCTATTTATTTCTGGGGAGTGTCCTCTTTCAAATAAGGTATATGTGCTATTTCCTTCCATTTTTTTCCACCTCATCTCCTTCGAAAACAAGGATGAGACCACATCATCAAAACTTAAAGTAGTTGTATTACTACCTATGGCCACAACTAGAAGTCTATCCCATGATTCTGGTAAAGAGTCCAATAAAATGGTACACTTATCTTCATAAAAAATATTAAGGTCAAAATATAATATTTGACTTACCACAATGTTGAAGGCGTTCAAATGCTTTGTCATCGAGTCTCCATCTTTCATCCTTAGTTTATACAATTTCTACCAAAACAAAAGTTTGTTTACCAAGGAATTTAACTGATAGAAATCTACTAACTTATCCCATAATGCCTTGGTTCTAGCTTCCCCTGACACATTTAGTAATACTGAAACTGAGAGACACATTCAGATTGTGCTCTCTTCCTTCCAATCCAACTTTTCCCACTCTTCTACTAACGTTCCTAAAGGTGCAGTACCTGTATCCACAACAATCCACCAATCTTTTTCAACCAATAGATCTTCCATATTGAGCTTCAAACTATTAAAAATTTTCCCATAAATTTATATATCTCTATCTATGAACTGATCACCATTTATTTTCACATGAATAATCGATACTGCAGATCTCCCACTGTAACAAGATTTACCACAGACCGGAGCCAAAACCCCTAACACAAAGGAATCCCCCTGAAGCCAATAATTTATTTGATATCAAATGTAGATTTTAATCTTATACAATTAATTACTGCAAACAAATTCTTAATAAAAACAGAAAAGACACAATGACACACACACATTGCACATGGATTTTTACCCTAGAAATCCAAACTGGTAAAACAATAACCTGTTTAGAGCCGCACCTCTAATCTTCTATTAATCATAAGTTCATTGTTTACAATACAATACATATATAGGATCCCACAACATCCAAAATTCCTAATCCTTTGAACCAGATTAGTCAACAACCCTAATTCCTTAACTGGAATTAGAAAAGCATCGACGAAAACCATGTGTTGAAAAATCATAAAAAATGGACGCAAAAAATGACATTTTTTTTCCAGGGGGCGCTTCCCCCGAACCCATGTGTAGGGGGACTCCGCCCCCTTATGACCCCCTCACATTCCTAGCACAACACAGACACTGGGTCTAGTCATGCAAATAATATAACACATACCCAACAAATAACAGAGATAACCTAGATAATGATTAATTGTCAACAAGTGGGAAGTTAGAGATATACTTTTAAATTGCACATTAGTGTGCTTGAAGGGAAGCTCAGGCTCAAGGGGAGAATCCATTTTCCATTGATTTAAAATTGGGAGAAGTTGTATATAAAGGCATAATTGCAGACACAAGGAAAGTTGTAGACAAGGGGAGTATCAGAATTGACTAAGGTTTGCCATCAATGACAAAGGGGGAGATTGTTGGAAATATTGTCATCGTTGATGTCAAAGACAGGGAAGACTTGTTACAGAAATATTTTCCTCAACCTATGCAATCTTGCACAAAAGGCCTTTTTCAATTTCCCTATGCAGACTTATCATCCATGTTTGTAAAATCCAGAGCTAAAAATAAATAGTTTTCCACATGTACTTATCTTGCCTACTATACATCATGCGTATACGCAGGCTGCTCCACTACAGCCCGCGTACATTGAGATTTGTGCTAGAAAATGAAAATTAATGTCGGGTTTCCATGTCATGACACGAGATCTATGGTCCTTGGCCTTCCATATACTAGAAACATTTCGACTCGGCCCTTTAGTTCCATTTTGAAGGCTATAAATGGGCCAATTCCGAGCTATGGAAGACGAGAAAGAATTCAAATTTGAGAGCAAAGTTACTCTGGAGAAATTATTTACTTCATATTGAGTTTGCATCCCTTTGTCCTTTAAGTCTGAAAACAATGTTCAACTCCCAAGCTCTTCCCTTATTGATTGAGAACCTCGTTGCTTCTCTATTATGATATTTCCTTTGGTGGAGGATTGGAGTGGTGGATGCCCAGCTGGAAGGAACTTAGTTCCTCGGTTCTGAACCGTGCCGACATAGAAGTCTGTAACATTTTCACTTCTGCTGACCATATATTAATAGAAATACTCTTTTCCCGCCCAATCGATATATTGCAAATATATTGAATTATTATTCCATGGGCATATTTGTCACGTTTATTAATGTATTATTCTATTGAATGTGCTAACATTATATAATATCACCATATGCTTGCTTTGCTTGGTTGTTGAGGACTATCTGCAAGTATATTGCTTTGGGCCAAGTTCTCAACAATGGACTTCATTGAACGTCTGGACGAGGTAGACCTTTTATCTTGTCTTGCTAGCATATTTGTTTTCATAGAATACTTGAGAAGAGAGTTGACTTTTGCAGTCATTTTCATCTATTGTGGTTTACCCTAGCCATAGAGAGATTTTCCTCGTAACAGAATTGACGACCATATTGGGGATTGAGTCTTCTTTCTTAGGGTTTGGAGTACTTTTCTCCTTAGATTTCTCTCATACCTATTGTGTTTCTTGTCATATCATCACTTGACAACCTCTATTCACTCTGGGTCTGAGTTTTCAACCTTCTCCCTTTCATGGCCTTGTTTTTTGAAACATATACACATTTTTTCCTTGACAGTCACGTACATACATAGGCTGTCCCTCTGCAAGTTGTGTACATGCGCTCTGTTTTCCTAAACAATCACGTACATCAATTTTACTTGCTTGTTTACTTATTTGGTGGTTGTTGGGTGGGATTTGATGTTTGCTGAGCCTTCTTGGGTCTTTGTAGTGCATGTTAAGTGCTTGTGGGATGACATGAAACCTATCTTTGGTTGACTTTATGGGCGGAGTCATTCTCATCATATTTTCATTTTGATTGTCCTTGTACATTGGGCTGAGTGTTTTGCTGCTTGGTATCCTGCTTGAGTTATCTCTTTCTATACACAGTAGAGTTTATATATCAAGTTTCTTTTTAGTCGATACATTTTCATTTTATTATATTGAAAATACAAAAAATATAGGCATTTTGCATTTCTTGGCATTTTGGTCTTTTGAGTCATTCTCATTAGCTTAGTGCATATAATGAAAGATTGCATTTTTACTTCAAAATTGCAGAGTTGAAATTGAAAATTGCATTTGTTATTAGAATCATATCATTCATTGAAAGTTAAAGTTAGGACTTTGCATTACTTTCATATTTACTTTTCCTGCAGAGTCATAACATCATGAGTTTCACTACCATACCTTTTTGAGTAATCACGGCCACTAAAATTAACGCTATAATTTAAAATTGATTAGTCACAATTTTGTTTTCTAGGGTGCACAAACTATCTTAGGATTTAGTGCCTTGGAATAGGATTTTGTGAGTAAACTTATCCAAGGAAATTAAATCAACATACGTGTCTGAGAAAGGGAGTGGAGAAATCCATTGTATAATTGGTAAGATCAGGAGGCTCCACTCACACCGAATTTAATCACGAGGTCGCAAAAAGTTGGTTGAAGGGATATCCCCCTAATACCTTCTTAGTGTCAGAGATATTTATGGGGATCTATTCGTATCTGAGAATCTTGCTAGTGCCATTACCTCTGTGAGAAGTAGTACTTTCAAGGTTTCAATATTTTCTACCCTACCCATACGGTGGACCCGACTTACGACTGCTCGCCTGTGAATCGATTATACATTGGTTTATTAGTTGCTTGACTTAGGTGCCACATAGGTTACTTGCAGGGGTTGTTCTGCAGGTACCCTAGTTCAGATAAGGGTCAGACAACACACAACCTTTATGGAGGATTACCTCTCTGGGGGGATCTGACCGACTAGTTTTTAAGCCCATGAGGGCCCTTATAACTGATTCTGTTACCTCTGATCTTTAGAAGGGAGTTTTAGGCACCTCTTGGGCGAGACATACTTTTTTTAGGGAGGGAGGCCACTCTCATCCACTTTACCCAATTTGTATGCGTATTGGTCGTTTGAATTTTGGTGTGCTCTTTGATTACTAGTTGGCGTTAGGATTGATTTTTCATATTTAGAGTCTTAAGTCATTGTGGAGTCGGACCAACTTTCCCGTCGGTCCATGCGCTTGTTACAATTACCACCATATTTCAAGTCTTTTCCTTCTAAAAGGCGTAGATTTATTATCTGTGGTACACCCATATCCACCATTCAGACTTGTGATTCTACAAGGATGAGTACTGAACCTAGTCTTCAGAACACTAGAAGCCCTTCGAATCCCACACCCACTATAGTTAATGACACCCCTTCGACTCCTGCAACCACAATGGTTGTAGTGTCAGTGGTACCTATCATTACTATGGCTCGGCCTATAGTGAATGCTCAATCTCTTGCCTTGAACCCTTTTGAGTCTCTTGGTCACTCACTGGGCTATAATGTTCAGTCCATCCCTATGGCCTCTAGTCCTTTTTCCTATGGTATGCCGAAATTTAATTCACAGTTTTTTAGTGCCATCCAAGCCACCGAAACTAATGATAGCATTGGGCTAGGGGAACTACACCTCCTTATAATCCATTTTCATTTGGTGGGTCTCAAATCCCTCAAATGACTCCTAATATGGGAGACATTCCTTCTTTTAACCCCGTGTCTAATCCTCTTGCTTCTAGGTGGAACAACCAACCTGGTGGACAAGATTCTGCTCAAGTTCCATCCTACAACCCTACCTCCTCAGTGACAATTTCGACCAATACATTTGGAATGAAGAATCCACCTCTATCCTTCAAATTCATACCCAGAGGAGGTCAGTTTCACACTTTGGGAAACCCCCAATCCAGATCCACTCTGGCTGAGGGAAATTTTTATAACCTCCAATAGAAAATTCCTATTGGAATGATGCCCAACCAACCTTTCATGAATCATCCTAGAGGAGGGCCTTACAATCCCGGACATGGCCATGGTTCTTACCAGAACCCTGGATGGGCTGCAGTTCCTCAAGCACAGTCTTTCTCGGGATCTTGGGGCCAAATGCCGCAACCCCGTCTCCCTTTTCTGGCCATGCTTAATCTTCCAGACTTGTCTAAGTTGATGAACGACCCTGTGAGTCATGAACCTACATGGCCTCTCTTCCTCACCAAGATTCCTTCGGACATTCTGAAGTTCGAAGGTAAAAATGGAGAGGATCCTGGTGATCATGTTACTACCTTTAACCTTTGCTGCTCCTCGAATTCTCTTAATGATGATTCTATTCGATTAAGATTATTTCAACGCACCCTCATTGGGGTCGATGTGAAATGGTATATCGAGCTACCTAGGGGGGCATATGGGACTTTTAGTCAGATGGTATTGGTCTTCCTTAACCACTTCCAATTGCCAATTCGTTATGAAGTTGGCCTAGAACTTCTGTTGACTTTATGCCAAGACACAACCACTCATATCTCGGATCATATCCAGGAGTGGCATAGAAGGAAGAGGTTGATTAAGACTCCTATACCCCCGACCTTTATTTTAGAATGGTTCCTTAAGTCTTTTCGCCCTCCTATCTCAAAGTATGTTGCTACTGTCGGGGTTACCATTGAGCAAGAAATGATTTTTAAATCCCAACAACTAGATCTAATATATGCTCAGTCTGGGATGTTATACCAAATTATTTCGGATGCACCACGGTCAACTTACGACCCTATGCAAAATCCTAGACTTCATGTTGATGGCATTGTAGGTATCGCCAATGTAAAATCTGCAGACTCGGTGACAAGCCATTTGAAAGCATTGTCTCTAAACTAGTCTGCAGGAGGGCCAACTTCGTCTGTGTCTTCCAACCCCACATAGTCGGCGAATGTACATTCCATGCAATCGTCAGCCAACCCAAATGGTAACCAGAAACCAGATGGAAATAAGAAGAAAGGACGTAATAATTGTAAGGGTGGGAAAAATAATAATAAACCCAAGGACAATGGTAATAATAAGAAGATGAATAATAATGATGGAGAGGGAAAATGAGAAAGACGAAAGGTGAAATTTCCCTGTAAGCTTTGTACATATGACCACCTTATCCATTTATGCCCCAAACTTGCATAAACTGTGAGGCTATTATCTATACCACCCATCGTGTTGATGAATCCATTTCCACATAACCAACACATGGCCTCGAGTTCCTCAAATGCCGGAAATGTGACTGGTGGGAGTCAAAACCCGCCGTTGCAAGACGACGACCATTTATGTATCAATATGGTTGATGCGAAATTTAATGTAGCCACTTGATCTCAAGATTATATCTCTTCAAAAGCTATTCCTAATCTATAATCTCCTCCTCCTCCTCCGAAAGCGAATTTACAGATTGAAAAACTAGAGCCACTACCTCGTATTCTGAAAGGAGTACTCAAGCGCTCTACCCAAAATCCAAATACTAGATCCGCCCATAACTACTCTATTGTTGAGGACCTGGGTCAAACCCCTTTTGCGATGTAGGCTTTGGAGGTAATCTAGACGTTTCCTTCATAGAGGAATTCCTTACTATCTGCTTTAGGAGATCTAGAAACCAATGTCTCAAAAGTTATAAAGTTTGACATCACAAATGTGAAGCCTCACTTGCCTTACCATGTGGCTTTCCAAATCCACATGGAGGACTCAAATTATACCATCAAACGTGCGGTTGTTGATGAAGGCACTGCTACATGTGTGATGTCCCTGATATGTTGGAAATCTCTCGGTTCTCCGACTCTTTCTAAGTCATCGAACATGTTGACTACTTTTGATGATCATTTCTTCCATCCTCACGGTATTATTCCTGCCTTTCTGGTCTATTTAGGTGGGAAGACAGTAGAGGTGAAGGTTGAGGTAGTTTATGCACCTCTATATTATAACTTGTTACTAGGATGCAATTGGGCCTATGCTAGGGCCATCGTCGTATCGTCCGTCTTCCGTACTCTTTGTTTTCCTCATGAAGGGAAGATCGTGACGATCGAACATTTATCATTTGCGTACTCTAGTCCTAATGCATCTATTGGACCGTCAATCCCTGTGATCGATAATTCTCAGCCGACAACTGAGAATATCAGTGTCAGAATGAATTCTTCCCTTATGGGTACTTTTGACTTCATGGCACCGAGTGACCACATTTACGCCTTGTCCAGTAGGCCCGTTTCGATAGGGAGGTCCATTCCTTTCCGCACTTCCTATTTTAGTGATCCATGGACCCTACCTTCCCCAACTTTGTCTTGTGAAGGTTAGTTGCATACTGGAATGGCCATGCCACTATCGAAAGCATATATTGTGTATCAAGTTGTTCTTGACTCTTCCGCCTATCCTAATCCTATGACCTTGCCAACGGACGAGGAGGATCCCGTTCTGAGGTCCGTGTGGGCCACTTCATTGTCTTGTTAACATGATTGCCTCGATGAGACTTTGCCTTTGGATGAAGCTAACATCGAAGCCATGAATGGTTTCGACAAAAATTGGGATGATATGCATCACCACTCTTATTTTCTCCTGGATATTGAAAGAATCAAACAAGATGACTTTCAATCTAATTTGAGTGAAATAGTCAATCACGCTGTAGTTCTACTTGATACACACAGAATTTATGCCGAAGGAAACATGGCGAGTATTTCTCCTACCATCACAATTGATATCTCTCGTACCTATGGCAAGGTTGAAAACGTACATATCGGTGCAGATTGTTCGCCAGAAGAAATCTTGATATACACCGAACTCTTGAAGAAATTTTGAGATGTATTTTCTTGGTCATATGAAGAGATGTCAGGAAGCGACCCTCATATTGTCAAGGATGATATTATAACTTATCCAGATGCTAAACTTGTTTGACAATGTATTAGAGATGTCAATCCCCGAAAGGCCCCTACTATTAAGGTAGAGGTAGAGAAGATACTTAATGCTGGTTTCATCTACCAGGTTCCCTTGATTGAATGGGTATCTAATCCCATTCCTATGAATAATAAGCAAGGAACCATTTGTGTATGTATGGAATTTCTTGACCTGAACAAGGCTTGTCCTAAAGACAACTTCTCGACACCTTTCATCGATCAGATTCTCGATGAGTGTGCGGGAAGCGAAGTATTTTCTTTTATGGATGGATTTTTAGGATATAACCAAATTCAAATTAAACCCAAGGATCAACACAAGAGGACATTTATTTGTGCTTGGGGTAATTTCTCATACTGGAAAATGCCTTTCGGCCTTAAAAACGTCGGAGCAATCTTCCAACGTGCCATGAATTTTTCTTTTCATGATCTTAAGCACATAGTCGAAGTTTACCTTGATGGTCTTGCTTCTCACTCTCTCAAGAGAGAGGATCACGCTATGCACCTTTGTTAAGGTCCTAACCTGCACATAGGTAGATCAATGTATTCGGATGTAATAAAGGTCAATATTAATAAGACCTTTCAATAAAATAGAATAAGGTGGATGTAAGAAGACCTAATAGAAGCTTCCGCTTCTAGAAGGATCTTCCTCTAGAT
>JASDQU010251821.1:11597-27480 GCA_032191745.1 Picea mariana
ACCTAGTCAGTCGAAGCTACATCCTGTTTTTCATGTTTCCTGCTTGAAGAAGGTGATTGGAACCAGGTGCCAACTTCAAACCAACCTTCCAGAGTTAGCTGAAGAAGGATCCATTTGGATAAAACCAGAAGCAGTTTTGGACCAGAGGGAGCATCGCCTGCGTTAGAGAACCATCAAGGAAGTGCTCGTACAGTGGAAAGATATGACTTCAGCAGATGCCACTTGGGAACCAACTACCATTCTGCAACAGTTTCCACATCTCAAGCCTTGAGGACAAGGCTGTTTTTAAGGGGGCGGACATGTTAAGGTCCTAACCCGCACATAGGTAGATCAATGTATTCGGACGTAATAAAGGTCAATATTAATAAGACCTTTCAATAAAATAGAATAAGGCGGATGTAAGAAGACCTACATAGAAGCTTCCGCTTCTAGAAGGATCTTCCTCTAGATGCTTCTTTTTAGTATAAATAGGAGTTGAGGGTATGAGAACCCTAGCTTGGATATTATTATAACAGAGCGCTGCTCGATTGGAGGTTTCCCCGTCGAAGAGGCCTGTGAACATTGCTATCTTATTCAAAGTGCTATTTCTGTTGCTATTTCGTATATCATTTCTGTGTATTGTGAAGATTATGCTGGATATTTTACTGTTATTCTGTCATTTCTAGCATTTCTTTTCTGTTCTGCATATTTTATATATCTGGTATCTTGCAACCTTCCTCTTGTTTTTGAAAGATGCCTTTACTATAGAATCTGGTTGAACCCTCACAAGTGCATCTTCTACATTAAGTCTAGTCGTCTTTTGGGTTTTCTATTTTATGAGACCGGGATCATGGTAGATCCTCTAAAGGTTAAGGCAATACTTTGATTACCTCCCCCGCACACGATTAGAAAACTTCAAGGTTTACAGGGGAAATATAACTTTCTTCGTCGGTTTATAGTGAATTATGCCAATATCACTAAGGGTTTCATGCTTCTTTTGAAAAAGGACACCCCTTTTATCTGGGATGAATGATCCCATGAGTCCTTCGATGATTTAAAGAAGGCCTTGGTATCGACGCCTCTGCTAAAGTCTCCTGACTATAGTAGGGAATACTTGCTTTATATCGCCACAAATAAAGAGAAGATTGATATGGTTATGGTTCAGGAGGATGATGAGCTCTGTGAGCACGTCATCTACTATCTTAGTCAAAACTTAGTTGGTCTTGAGCTTAATTATTCTCACGTTGAAAAGCTAGCTTTGGTCGCCGTTCATGCAATCCAGTGTTTGCGTCATTATATATTACTTTGCAAGACTACTGTGGTTTCGGATGTCAATCCATTTCAATACGTCCTTACCAGGAGTATCATAGGGGGGAAATATGATAAATGAATTTTCATTTTACAAGAGTTTGATCTCGATTTCGCTTCTACGAAATCCAAGAAATCACTAGTCTTCGCAGAGTTAATATCCGATTTTCCACGATTAGATGAGGATATTATCCATGTTGATTCATTTGCGGATGAACACATTTTTCTTGTCTCATTGTCTGACCACTGATATGGATACATTGTTCTCTATATTCAAACTTTAAAGTTCCCTCAACATCTCTCATGAGATGACCGATGACATGTAAGGTACCAAGCTAAGAATTATACTATTGTCGGTGACACTTTGTATCGTCGAGGAATAGAAAATATCTTGCATCGTTGTTTAAATCACAGAGAGGCTAAGTCAGTCCTAAACGATTGTCACAGTGGAGCTTGTGGTGGTCATCTATCCGGGCTTGCGACACCCCAAAAAATTTTGCAAGCTGGTTATTTCTGGCCTACTATATTTAAAGATTGTATTGAAGCGGTTACAAAGTGTCACCCCTGCCAGGTGTTCACTCAGAAAATTCACTTGCATCCAGCCCCTCTTCACCCAGTCATTACCGTCGGTCCCTTCACCAAGTGGGGGTTGGACTTCGTGGATTGCAACCCAACATCGGCTGGGGGGCATCAACATATTATCGTGGTCGTCGAATAATTTAATAAGTGGGCCAAGGCCATGCCTACAATTAAATCCTATGGGAAGATTGTTTTCTTCTTTGTATTCAATCAAATTATCGCCCGGTTCAGTATCCCGAGTGAGATTGTCACTGATCATGGAAGTCACTTTCAGAATGAAATGATGGAAGAGATAGGAGCTAAGCTTAGGTTTAGACATGGTCATTCTTCTCCTTATCACCCCCAAGAAAATTGGTAAGTAGAGGTCGTCAACAAGTCTCTCAAGACCATTTTGCAAAAAACTGTCAGCTAGAGTAAGTCTGACTGGCACATTATTGTATATCCTGCACTTTGGGCATACCAAACCTCGGTCAAGGCTACCACTAGTTTTTCCCCTTTCCAGTTAGTACACAGTGTGGAGTCTATATTACCTATTGAATGCAAAATCCCTTCTCTTAAGTTGGTATCCACGCTCCTACCTAGAACTTTCGATCTCGAGCGACGCCTTGTACACCTAGAGAGTCTTGACGAGCAATGTCGAGATGCCTCTACGACTATCAAGGTGAAAAAAAAGACATGTTAAGGTCTAGTACGATAAGTCTATCTGTCCTTAGTTGTACGCTGAGGGTTAATTGGTCCTCTTGTATGATAAAGCCAAAGAACCATTGGGGGAAGGAAAGTTTAAACCCATGTGGCACGGTCCTTATATTGTGCGACATGTCTTAGAAAAAGGAGCCTACGAGTTAGAAGATTATGAAGGGAATATGTTGGCCGAGATAGGGAATGGGCTCTACTGGAAAAAATATTACACTTGAGCCCCAGGCTTGGGTGAAACTCTTTGTATACTAATGCATTTTAGTGTATATATCTTTTCCATTTTCTTTCCATCTTTAACTTGCTTATCGAGTTTTCCCTTGGTTGGCATATGTCAACGGAGTCTTCGGTCTACCTAGGATTCGCAAACAGAGCCAGTCATCATACATGGAAATTGCTTCCTCCCTTGGGTGGTTTACTCACTTGAGGGTCTACTGGTGTCTTCAAGTGGCGTATGCCTAGGTCCATCCACGAATAATGTGGTTGAATATAACATTGTTATATAACTTTTGTGCAATGCTATCTCACATGGTATTCGCTCGTTAGAGGTTCACATGGATTCCGAGTGAGTAGTATGTCAATTAAATGGAAGTTACCACATGCATGATCCTACTTTACTTCGACGATTCCTATGGGTACGTATTTTAGAACGACTGTTTGATTTTATTACTTATATCACATTCCTAGGAGTGTTAATCATGTATCCAATTCTTATGCTAATTTCATTTTAGATTGACATTTGTCACATAACTAAATCAAAGAAAACCATATCATAAATGTACACATTGTATAATATAAGTAAATCCCAAGATCCCTTTTTATATATATTTCAAAAAATATGGTGTTTATAGTACAAATTGGGGATAATACCCTCATTACACATATACATCCACTACAATATCCACGACATATATGCCTATGGTGCCGGATGTGTGTCATGGTAACAAACTACAACGTTTGGGAGACGTCGAAAGAGTCGCACCAAGATCTGGGCACACCAACTACCTGTCCCTGCATGGCTTCAGGTAGATCCTTTACCTGAACCATGGGAATCCTACGAGTGAAATGAGATAGGTTTCCATGCACATTTTGTAGGAATCTCTCAGCTTCCCCTCCCATCGTCTCTTCTCTCTGGTTCCTTCGTCGATGTCAAGGAAACCCTTTCGGCCATCGCAGACCCATGTCTGCGTTACACAAGTGTTTATTTAGTATTAAGCACCATCCAAAAAAATTTTTGTTCTATCATACAAAAATACAAAAAATGAAATATTTAAAAACACTTGACATACCTATGTCACCATAGGTGGGCCCTAGTGGAAGTGGCATGTCCAGATCTCCTCAGAATTCTATCCCCGCATAGGGATAATCATCTAGGGAAATGCCATGCCATTGCCACCAGTAGAAAAAGTCCTTGTTGTAGGGTGTGGGCACCGTACCTCCCCCCTTCTGCCTCATTACCTCAGTCCACTGTGCCATGGTTGGATTGCGAGGTCCTCTAGGAAGAATCTCAACTCTAGGTCCCAAACCTTGAACCTGCTCGAAGAAGAAACTGCATAGGATAGAGGCAAACACAAAATTTCTCTTACTCCCTTGTTTGCACTCTCTCAACTGGCTGTTCATATTTGCCAGTAGTGAGGTACACCAGTCATATACTGTGGGTATTATACATTGCACTGCATAGAACATGAGTGACCTCGATGCCTGGTGCAACAAGGCCAAACTTGTGATCCTGGTCAATACAAGGACAACAATCTTCAAGATGAGATTGTTTATCGCTCAGATAGGGAGTTGAATCTCGACCTTCGGAGTCCCTGCTACATAGTGGGAATCGATGTACTCCTCTATTTTCATTCCACTCCCTGCTCCCCATGATTTGAGGCTTACAACCTCTCCCAGACGTGATGACCCATTCAAAAAGTAGATATCCTCTACTCCAATCCTCAATGGTTTCCCATCGAGGTTGAATCTTTCACTCTCAAGGTCCCAGTAACCCACAAGCATCTCTAGCAACCTCACTTGGGCCCTCATTCTTTTGAGTGCCAAAAATTTATATAAGACACATCTCTTTAAGGCCATTTGGGACCCCGGATCTCGATCCACAACAAAATCGACCTCCTCATTCTCTCTTTCTCTCCATTTAAGAACCATCCTGCCAAGGACAAGTCAAAATTTGAGTTAGCATCCATAGAATTCATTGTTTGCCTGCCTTTACATGAGCTTCTTAAGTTACAGTTGCGTATAGGGATGCGTATACGCACCCTATAGTTTACACAGGTGCATATAACCCATCATATACGCGACCCGATAAGGGACAACCCACGTACACCGAATTACACAATTTGCGCCCTAAATATCTCAAAATTTGAAACCTAATTTAAAAATTTAATCCACTGGAAATGAAGAGGAAGGGAAGAAGATTTACCTGGTCTAGATGGTTTTTGATTTCGTTTCCTGACACTCCCACAATCACCATTTGAATCTCGGAGGTATTTTGGTCCAATTTTCACTATTTGGGTTTAAAATCAAAATGGTATAGTAATTTTTGGTTTTGTTACTATTTATAAACAATTTTTACCCACTTTCTATAGTTTTGAGCCATTTTTTCACCTAATGGACTAATACAAAGGTGGACTGAGTTGGTTTTTGTAGTTTTAACCAGGTATTCTTGCAAATTTCAACGTTATGTTGGTCGTTTGTCACCACGGGCATGTATTTTCACTACCCAACATATAGGATAGGTATCCATTCCATCATGCATTTTCACATCGTCCTATAACTATCACTTTTTATGCCTTAGGTACGAACCCATTTGTTGTGACACAAAACCTTCCATCTTCTATAAGTCGTGTCGTTATCAAGTGGTAGAAACTTACCAAATATGGGTGCCCTAGTTATATCCTCTGCTTCATTTGGTGCCCATGCAGAGATTTTTTTCATAGGATCGGGAGTCCCTCATAGCTAGTACATGAATTTACGCTGAGCCTCATTTCTCACTCATAAACATGCTGCCTTATACCCCGATGACTCCCAAACGAGTTTAATTTAAGCTCTTTTCCAATTCGTCTTCAACAAGCGAAAATATTGCCGAGTGAACTTGTCTCTTTCACACTCGTAAATTGGATTTGAAATGATGTCTATTTGGCACAAGTTTATCCCTTTTTCACACCAAGTAGACTAAAATACATAAAAAATGACATTTTTTGGCGTTAAGTTGTGATTGCATCTCATGCCTTCACTTGTAGTATTGAGCCTATAGCCGGTTCTCTCTTTGCATTATAAACTGTTTGCCTCAACAGGTTTTTTTACATCCTCAACCAAGCAGAGCCTTGTTTATAGCCTTCGCAATTTGACACCCTATACCTAGGAGGGAACATTCCCACGAGTGTCCATCTCCCGCATGCATTTCCTTGCATTAAGCATAGGTACGTTCCACTGCTAGAACTAGTTTTTCTTACTTGAGACACTCGTTTCCTCCTCTGTATCATATCATTCATTTATCTATGAAAAAACAAAAAAAGACGGATGACAAGGTCATATTATCTTGTATTGGCAACAATTGTGTTACCTTTGAACAGAGAACAAAATTATTTGAGTCCATTCATTATCATAATTTTGGGATTAGCATGGCCTCAGGAAATTGAGCTCATTACAGAGTCTTCTCTACCAACTGGTTACTCTTCCAATCCCTATAGAGAATTTCATTGATGCCTCCTGCATCTCATGGTTTCATCATTGGGTCTATGCTGCCGGATTCCTCCATATGTCTCATGCTCTTGTTCAAAGGAAGTCTATCAACCTGTGTCAGCCACTCCTTAAAACTCTTGACTTTGCATGTCGGCCATACCCTCAGTTTGTCTCAGAATCACATGATATTGTAGTCCTATCGTGCATGCTGGCCCTAATTTCATCATTGATAGGTAACCTTGAACCCAACAATCGACATTTCATCATTGATTGTTGATTGAGTGGGTTCCCTTGTGTTCGATGACAAGACATCTATTCACACATTGAGATTTGTGTAGTGTCTTGGATGCCATTATCCTTATTGGTGGTTTCCTTGCCTTTGTCAGTAGTTTTCATCATTGGATGCTATTCAAAGGGTTTTTTTTCGTGTACCTCTTTCACTTGGCACATGCAAAAGACACACAAGGTTGTTGGTTCGTGAACATGTTCTTCATCTGATTTCCACCAAATCATGAAGCTCCTGCTTTGTACCTCGTGTTGACTGATGAGAGATTCCTTAATGTTCTCCTTTCAGTGAGTCTCCTTCCATTGAATTTAGCTCATTTATTCTGGAAACAAGACCTAGAGTCTTATGATTACCTTGAGGATTGCAATCATTAGTGGCATGCTCTCTTGCCATCGACAGTTGGGAATACATCAATGTCTTCTGATCGATGGATTCTTCAGGTGTTCGACATCAGCTCCTTTATTCACAGTTGTAAGAATGTACTCGATGCCTTGATACCTACTTTCATTATTGGTAGGATGTCTCATGTTGGTTAACAATATACCTCAATGACCTGTAATCAAACAATGTCTCATTGCATTCGACTTGAAATATTTTATTCACATGATGTACATTTGCACCCTTGGCGGATTATGTAGAAGAATTGAAGACATAACTTTGTGGCCACAACTTTCCTGAGCTATTGCTTCCTTTTCATTGGACCAATACATATATGACTTCAATGATCATGGGAGATCAAATTGTACTCCATTGTATACAAATATCTTTAGATTGGTTTTGAGACTAGTTCCACTAGGCTTTGTTCGTGACTATGAAAACTATTGGCATGTAACCGCATTGGTATTTTCCTATTCATGGCCACGAACACTTGTTTTGCATATTTTCACATGGATATGCAGTGTAATTTCATTGGCAACCATGTATGCAAAGTCAGTGCAGAATGTAATGATCAACTAGTTCGTCCAGCTGGTTCCCCATCACTCCACTTCTGGGTTGTTTATATTGTATTTCAGCCATCATAGATACTCCTCTGACCTTCACACATTTGGGAGCATCTGTTATAGAAAGATTTTCCTCACCCTATACAACCTTGCATAGAAGGCCTTTTTCCATTTCCCTATGCAGACTTATCATCCATGTTTGTAAAATCCAGAGCTAAAAATAAATAGTTTTCCACATGTACGCATCTTGACTACTATACAGCATGCGAATACAAAGGCTACTCCACTACAACTCGCGTACATCAGGATTTATGCCAGAAAATGAAAATTAATGTCGGGGTTCCATGTCACGACAGGAGATCTATGATCTTTGGCCTTCCATATACTGGAAACATTTCGACTCAACCATTCAGTTACATTTTGAAGGCTATAAATGGACCAATTCCGAGCTATGGAAGAGGAGAAATAATTCAACTTTGAGTTACTCTGGAGAAATTATTTACTTCATATTGAGTCTGCATCCCTTTGTCCTTTAAGTTTAAACACAATGTTCAACCCCCAAGCTCTTCCCTTATTGACTGAGAACCTTGTTGCTTCTCTATTATGAGCTTGCATTTGGTGGAGGATTGAAATGGTGGAGGCCCAATTGGAAGGAACTTAGTTTCTCGGTTCTGAACCGTGCTGACACAGAAGTCTGTAACATTTTCACTTCTGCTGACCATATATTAATAAAAATACTATTTTCCTGTCCAATTGATATTTTGCAAATATATTGAATTATTATTCCATGGGCGTATCTGCCATGTTTATTAATGGATTATGCTATTGAATGTGCTAACATCATATAATATCACCATATGCTTGTTTTGCTTGGTTGTTGAGGACTAGTTGCAGGTATATTGCTTTGGGTCAAGTGCTCAACGACGGATTTCATCGAATGTCTCGACAAGGTAGGCCTTTTATCTTGTCTTGCTAGCATATTTGTTTTCATAGAATACTTGAGAATATAGTTGATTTTTGCAGTCATTTTCGTCTGTTGTGGTTTACACTAGCCATAGAGAGATTTTCTTCGTAACAAGACTATATATGTCTAAGATAAATATTGAAATATGGATATTGTTGGAAATATTCTTTTTGTTGATAACAAAGAGAAGGGGGAGACTACAGATGTCCAAGATAAACATTGCAAGATGGAGATTGTTGGAAATATTGTTATTGGATTTTTTATGCTCAATTTGGATACTTTATCTTTGAAGGAAGTTTTACCCTAGATACTTATCTCAAATGGGAGTATAGGTTATATGGTTGGAAATCTTATTCCAATATATTTCCAATGATATATGAAATTCCCTCTAACTCCCTGAGAATGGGGAGATATGAAGTTTTTTGTCCAACAACCCAACCAAAAAAATTAGGTTAGCTCAATTAGTCTTCACAGGTTGCCTCTGAAAGTGATGAAAAAAATGCTATAAATACATGATAGATGTGCGCTTTTGTAGTGTATCCAAGAAAGAGATCAAGTCTGAGGTGCACATAAGAGATCCGAGGTGAGCTAAAGGAGCCGGGGTGTCTTTTTTGGATCAAAAAGTGTGCAAGAGAAGTCTCATGGGTTTTCTTGGGATTTTCTTGTTCTTAAGATGCACTATGAAGGAATGAAGGTCTATGATATTTGCAGTCTAGGATCATATTCTGCGAATGATGCTATGAGGCTCTCTAGGGCATGAAGGATGAATGTGAGTAGGGTTGGAATCTATGTTTGAAGTACTTAGAAACATGCAGGGGAAGTGAAAAGTACTCTATGTATGAAGATATTTGACTGGTGTCTCATACTGAGTTGGTGCTTAGATGAGGAGAATGGTGTCTCAAGTAGGTTGGTGCCTACACAATATCTTGCTGAATTGGTGTTGCCTACAATTCCGTTGAGTTGATGTTCATGTGAGGGGATTGGTGTCTCTATCAGGTTGATGTTTACAAATATTGTAACAATAGGTTAGTGCCTACATAAATTTATAAAGATAAGTTTTATGGTTTTGTCCTGATTGGGTTTCCATATTAAATTCAATGTGATTTAAGGTTTATATGTAATTATTTTTTCTCAAATAATAAATGATTGATAAAATAATGAATGATTGATGAATGGTTAAATAAAGTAAAAAATATATTATACTAATTCATTGCCCCTCTTAGTATAAGCATAAATAATAAATGATTGATGAAATAATGAATGATTGATGAATGGTTAAATAAAGTAAAAAATATATATATTAGTATAATATATTTTTTTATATATTATAATAAAAAATATATTATACTAATTCATTGCCCCTCTTAGTATAAGCATAAATTCAACAGCAACCTCGTGCCTAGTCGATTTGATTTTAGGGGCGACAATCTTCTCTCTTTTAAATGAAAAATAGAGCAATGATGAGCTGTATTCCAACATTATTCACAAATCACAAAGACTAATATGACTTCCGCCCATTTTATTATCAGATGAATTAATAGATTTTAGTTAAAAGATTGTGAACAGACTGTGAGTGTCCAGAGTCACTGTTGAGTCCGATAGTGTCATAGTGGAAGGTTATGAAAGTGGGTGACTCCAACAATGATGAAACCTATTTTTATTTCTTTGTTATTCTGAGATGACGTCGTTGTCGCAGAAACGATTGTCAATTGAAGGTTATGTGAAATTTAAGGATTACGGATACCATGAACGGCAGAGTAATGTAACTTTTAAGAATAATGACGAATCGTTTGAACAAGGAAGAGAAGATGATACAAGCTCTATCGAAACTGAATGAGAATAAGAATTTCATCAACTGCAACACTCTGGTAAATAATCCATTTGGAAACGTTTAAATTCCAAGGGCTCTCTATTTCAATAGTTTTAATTTGCAAAACCCTTCACAAAATATGAGATGAGATGAGAATGTTACGATGAGTAAATACAAAGAGAGATAAGTTTTATTCTTTAGAGGGACATGTATAATAGAAATTTATGGACCTTTGTATGCTTGACATACAATGGGTCCTCCTATTACTATTACAGTCGATATCACCTTAAATCAATATCGATTTCCAAGTTACCGCGACAGAAGTTACCGCTCTTCATTCCGGGGGAAATGAGGTGTTTTTCCCTTCTACTCTGTTTTATTCTAGAGTTTGGTTAATTGGTAGTTGGATTTGAATAGGCAATGTAGCAAGTTTGAAATATCAACGAGGATAGAAAAATTGTAAATGTAGCAAGTAAAAATTGTAAATATAACAATATTTTAACAAGTTTGAATAAAAATTGTAAATATAACAATATTTTAACATGAAATCTCATCGAGGATAGAAAAATTTTAAATCTATTACATCGTGCGTGATAAATTTACTTGAAGAACTGAGATTTCCAGATTAGCTGCTTGTCTGGTAGGGACTTTTATGTGAAAGAGCGCTTTTTGTTTTTTCATTTTCAATCATTTTTTTGTCTCATTTGCAAGTTTTGCTTATATTGATGGAAACTAAAGATACAAATCGAGATATATTTCTGGTTCTCACTCTGCTTTTGGTTATTGTGACCCTATATAACTTGTTTGTATAACAATGTTGAAGACTTCAAACCTCATTAAGCTGGTTTATGTGGAGAGACGTTATGTTGTAGAGGGGTTTATTCAAAGGAATAGGGTGGTAAGCAATCAAATATAGTTACGTCTTCTATTCTTTTGAGTTTTTTTTTAACTTGCCATTATTGCTTAGGTGATGTATACGGTTGATTATTTCGAGTCACTTTTCTGTCCTAAATTGAACTTACACACTTTATATCGACATCTTAATCAGAAGGAAATGGAAGGAATTTGGTTCGTGATTCCACTATGATATTTGTTTGAGATTAGTTTAAAAGTTTTATTTTTTGGTTTTTTTTCGATCATTTTTTTTGTTTGATTTTTTTCGAAATTTGGTGATGAATGGTTGGATATGCAGATTTGAGTGGCTAAATTTGTATAATTGAAATGTCTTAGGGTTTTTCAGCAAGCTAAATCCATTCATACATTCATAAATGCAATTTAAACAACAAAAAATAGCGATTTTATCCAGATTTACATCATCTAATTATGACCAAAACTTTTAGTCAATACCATTGACTTCAACTTCAACTTTAAAAGATTCCCTTTGACATAAGTTCATACTTTTGTCTCATATCCAGTTTCAGTTTTTTTAGATTCAGATCTTCGACTTTCCATATGATAAATCTTACTATAGAGTTTTTTAAGATTCAGATCTTCGACTTTCCATATGATAAATCTTACTATAGATATAACAGTGTGATTGGAGAAACTAGGTTTGGGCCAGTGGCTTCTGATAATTAAAACAATTAGTTGGTATAACATGGAAGTTCTAATTGACAGTTTTCACAAAATGGAAGGATCTACTTAAAAACTAGAAACTTTGTGTGGTAAATAACATAAAGAATTGTTATTGGTAAACAATTATTTTGCAAAAGTAAAGAACAAGGAAAATGAAATATTATGGTACAAATCTGTAGGTTGCATGCTTCCTTGGGATTTACTTATGAAATTTACAATTTCATAATTTACTAAATGATTATAATTTTTTGAATTGAATCAATTTAAATCCTTTCAAGGTTTCTGTTTTTTTTCACCGTTGTAATTATCCCCATCTTAGAAATGGAGATATTTCCATGTTTATTCATATGGGTGTTTTTATGGCTTCATTTATCATTTTAATAATGATTTTATAATTTGCTACCATTTTTCAAACTCTAATAAGTGAAAATCATAAACCTAGATCTCTCTTGTATGAAGGTACGCCAGAGAAACATAAAACAAGGAAAATATATGCTATAAAATACCAAGGAAAGGCTGTTTTTGATGTAGTTTTTCCTGTAGTCTCACTCTATTCCTGCAGGTGAACCCATGTGAACGTATGGGTATATGTGTATAATTTCCTTTGCGGAAGAGCCTAGTAAAGAATGATGGGAAAGCTTCAAAATACACATGATGCGACGCTAATTAAATTCAACACACTTCACAAAGTATGCTTAATATGGGAAAATAAATTTCAATGATGTATGGTTTTCTCTATTTGTATACTCTCCTTAATCTGGATCTAAATTTCTGAAACAAGGATAATCTCCTGAATAAAGATTAATCGTCTACAATGGTTTATGTATTGAATCTTCTAAACAATTTTATGTGTGCTACAAACATTTATTCTGGCTAACCAGAAAGATGCCTTCAAACCGTCTAAGAGAATGCATTGACATATTAGAACGGGTTTAGCGTAAAACTAGAAGGTTCAATACATTAACCCAGAACAGAGAACAGACCAAAATGGAAAGGAAAAACAACCACAAAATAATATTTATTTATGAGCAATAAAATCAAACATCTTAATGACAAAACCATATACATTGGGGGTAAGAGAGGTTCTAACTCTACAGACCTCAGAATTTATTATTACGTCGAAAGGCGTACACCTATTGACAATGAGCACAATTAATCACCTTTTAATCCAAAATTCTAATCTGATGACTAACAATTGAATATGCTGGCATATTCTTAGTCGTCCTCCCAAATCAATGAATGTGATTTCCTCTTTATAACTTTCTTATATTTTTGAATGCATCCGTTAACTTGTTTACCTTTTAACATTTACCTAATCATATTAAGAAATTACTGTAATACTATATGATTTTCACGGTGGCTGTAGAAGCTCATTTTCTAATTGTACGTTTCATTTTCTAGCTGAGTTTCATTTTCTGTCCACACCTTTTAGGGTTCATCAACCATGGTTTTGAGTGGCTTTGCTAGTTCCTAATGCATTTAATAATTTTCACTTAAATACAATTTTCACCCAAATACAATTTTGTTTATTTTTTTTATAGTTCTTAAGTTTTTACTTAAATAGATAGACTTTGTGTACTAATTTTTTTTAATATTTATTTTGACTTAAATACAAATTTAATTGTTATATCAATTCAAATGAATAATCAGTTACATATCTATCCAAACACAATTTTATATACATTTCTATTTCTTAATTTTAATTCAAGTATAAAACTTTATTTATTATGTTAATTAAATTTACGAGAATGTTGTATATCTAATTACATAAATATTGAATTAAATTTTTAACTTTGAACTATATACAATTATTATCTTAAACATTCTTAAAAGAGGTATAAATAACTCTATTTTCACTTGTTGCTATTATAAAAGATTGTCAAGACAGAACCTTTTCTTTATAAACCAAATAAAAAACATTTGTATTGCTGGTACATGAATGTATCTCAAAACACAACCTTTTCTTTGTGAACCAAAATTATCAAAAATATTTTTATTGGTTGTATCTCAAAACACAACTTTTTCTTTATGAACCAAAATTATTAAAAACGTTTTTATTGCTAGTACATGAACGTGAATAAAGTATAGTGCAACATAGCTTTAATTACAAGTCAGTGTACTGGATTTCAATTTATAAAATAAAATAATAAGAGAATTTGCCTCTGGCTCACCTGGATTAGCGACTGTTGAACTGAAAAATGATGTTCATGTTCAACGCATCCACTTATATTTGTTAAAGAGTTATTGATTTCCGTTACTTTGGAATATATTTGATCTTTGAATCGAATATAATAAAAGAAAAAGTATCCGTTTTATTAACAAAATTCTGAATGTCGGATGGATTGTTTACACTGTTCTGTTTCATGGTGGATGGACATGCAAAGACAAATCCAGTTGTCATTTATGGCCTTAAATTGCTCTGAGATTCCCTTACGATACCATAATTTAGTTCTTCTAATTAATTGAGATGTTTCTCGGTGTCCTGAAAGAGGACACGGCGGTTTAAAAATTCGGAATCATAATAATGATTTGTATTGTATGCCGTCCATGGGCTATTTGACAAAGCTGTGTATGTATTCATCCATTGCTCTTTATAATACATTTTTCCTTCTCTTCTCTCCATCTCTTCTCTCCATAGATTACAGGAGAGTTCCATTGATAGTGAATACAATAATAAATATTTTAAGGAGGTATATATACCTTATCTCTTCTGGATAAGCTATGTATGTATTTATTCATTATTCTTTATAATACATCTTTCCTTCTCTTCTCTCAATAGATTTCAGGAGTTTCACTGACAGAAAATATAATAATACATGCTCTACTGAGGTATACATACTCTACCCTTTTCTGGATTTGAGCTTTTAACTTCTTAGGAGGAGGAAACACATGTTCTTAACCATTAGGCCCACTCATGCTGTGTTTCAAATCGAGAAACAACCCAATGTCATAAACAACTCTAATGTTATTTGTTCCACTTAAAATTATTATTACAATCCACAATGAGTTGCCTGTCGAGTTATTGCTACAATACAAATACAAAAATGAGTCCATGCACTCTTGGGAGGGCACTGCCAATGGGCAATAAAATCAAGGAATTGTACAGTGCTCTCATCAGAACTCAGGTGGCGTTGTTGGACATCCAAACCTACTCACTCTGATGTGCTGCAAACCCATTAAGGCCACTAACTAAAGCCTTTTGTGGTCTTTAAGAAAATTCACAGACAGAGGTTGCTCTGCCTGTTTTTTTAATAGATACCGGAGTTAACTTTAACTGATGAAACGAGAGTAGTAATTTTATTGTATAATTACTGGTCTTCGTTTCTCTTACTTATTTGTACTGTTATGGGTTCTCATTCATTCATTAGATTTATAGGGCAAAACAATGCTGGTTAGATTTTGTTAATATGTACAAATAGCAACTGGTCATGTGTGGAATCGATAGGATGTCTGGCTTACTAGTCGACCACCATATAGTCTGTATAAAAAATTCTATTGTATCGATTAACAACGTTGTTATCGCAGTTGTGGATTCTTGAGAACCTAAGAGTGACAGACAACCTCTCTTTATTAATAGCTAGCGGTATATAGCATTTTAGGCCTCGATCTCTTTATAGAGACATGTTATAAGTATTTTTTCAGTTTTTGTAAAAAAAATTTGTAGATTTATAGAGATATGGTATAAGTAGTTTTCCATTTTTATAAATTTATATATTAAGTATAAAAAATAAAAACAAGAATAATTACAATAATACTAGCACAGCGTTAACTCGCGGCTGAGAACACAATATGAAACGTACGGTTTAATCCTACTTAATTATTTAAACATGGCAATTACATATCCTTACAATAATTTTTTAATGTGATTAGGTAAATGTTAAAAAGTAAACATGTTAACAGATGCCCGATAAATGCAAGAAAGTTATGAACAATAAATTTGACCCATTGATTTTGGAGGACGACTAAGAATATGCCAGCATCTTCAATGCATAGCCATCAGATTAGGGTTTAAGGTTAAATAAGGTTAAAAGATCATTAATTGTGCCCATTATCAATAGGTGTAC
>JASDQU010251828.1:0-12094 GCA_032191745.1 Picea mariana
TTAAGTATGCACAATTCTGAAATTGTTGTGACGATGTTGTAAAGGTGCAATAAAATGTATACGCATGGAAAAGCTAACAAGTTGTTTGGCCAATTGAAGTTGAAAGTGCAGGAAGCAAAGAGGTCTTGGATATGGCAGCATTGTAAGCCCATAAGGAAGGCCAATTGCCTGCTGAACCAAACCGTTATGGGAAGGAAATTCCCATAATTATGAATCTGGTTCCTGTGCGGAACAAATATGAAAACAAATCGTGAGATTAGAAAATCTGTGGGTGACAGATTTGCAATAAAATTCTGAAAGTTAGAATTTATAATGACGTCTCATGAATTTTGTATACCTGTGATACAGGTGAGAAGAAAAGACATGTCCAGAAAGGACAGACGAGGGTTGTTAAAGTTGAAGATGATGAACATGGCTACTACTGAGCCATGGAAACCTCGTGATAAGCCATGATCGCCTGAAAATTATTGTGTTGAGGTAACACAAGCTGGAGGTACGCCTCAACAGAGCAAGTTTGAGGGACGCCTCGACTGTAAGACTCGATAGAGTCTCTAAAATTTTCCTGTGGGAGAAAACCTTGGCAGGGAAAGATGTATAGCCCGAGGGACTGTATAATAGTGAAGGGGATGCGTGAGCCTGGGCCTGGAGGGTGAGTGACAGGAAGGAAGAGGAGGCCTTAATAATTCTTGTAAACTATTGGGATCATGCACACAGTGGGTAGTTTCCTATGCAAAAAAAACTTGGAAAGGAAGATGAAATCATGATAGCTCTTGTGAACTATTGAATTGGAATCATGCACCCAATGGGTACGTCAAGGAAAGAGATGAGCATGGATCATTGGATAACAAAACTACTATGTGGATACAGATCCAAAAACTACACAGATAAGTATTGTGCTAAGAAGTGTGAGAATTTCCTTTTGAATTTTGAACAACAGTAAGATGTTTTCGCACAAAATTATGATTAATGTGCTTGTTGTCCATGAATTATTGAAGGCAGATGACGAAGAATAAGATCCTGAAAGAGGACCTAACAGAGGATGAAGGTCAAGACTTCTGAAGTGGCTGAATGAGAAAGACATGATAGGTGTTTTTGAGAAAGAACACCGAGGACGATATTCCTTTAAGGGGGAGGGAATTGTAACACCCTGTTTCCCCCAATTTGTAATTAATCATAAAATATGAATTACCCTGCTAATGCATGAGGACAATGTAAATGTATTATTGTTTGAGTTGCCAATGACTGATTGTGGGGGTGAAGCCTTGAAAGCACTAGCCATGATATCACTAGAGGAAGAATTTGAAAACTATAAGAGAGGGTTTTGTTGGCGACGGAAGTCACTCCTAGATTGCTATCAAGAGTATAGCCCGACGCCCATCAGTTTTTATGTCACAGTTTGTTTATAGATGGGGTGACCGAATGGAAGCCAACTCAAAACAATATCATTCCAACTCTAAACTAGGCCAGGCATGAATGGGTGAGTCAGGTCTTTATAAACTTCAGACAGTGAGTGTAGTAAAGGGTGAACAGATGGAAGACTTGTATGGAAGGAGTGCGAAGGTCTGTTACAAACGATAGGTTCCTAACAGACTGTAGAAGAAGGAATCCAAACGCAATATCTTCTTGCACTTAAATATAAAAACCAGAGAATACAATAATGCAACGATAAATCATTTATCATAACAGAACTGTAATAATTCGCGTGACTCAGTCAGTCACAAACTCTCTAAGCATGAGACGAAAACTAGATGGGACAAGAAAAACTGTCTATCATAAACAAGATATCTCAAACACAAATGCATAAGATGAAAACTAGAATAGCTGCTAAAACATTACAGTCAGGAGCTCTGCTCAACCATCGATCCATACAAAATGGCAAAAATGCCTACATATACTCTTCCCTTCCTTTCGCCCAGCAGAGGCGTCTCAAAAATTTCAATGGATGGTGTCGCCTCAATCAAATCTGACCTGCATTGTTCTGTCATACGCTACCTTTAATTCAGCATGGCTCACGCCAGGGGGTAGCTAATCCCTTTGAATGTTTACTGGCATGTACAGGTTCCCCTGGTGAGTTGGAGACTCGACGTTGCTTTCCTGAAGAGAACCGGTACAAGGGACCCTCCTGAGTAAATTTCGACCGGGACCGCCATACTTTGCAATAAATGGGTGATGTGAGGTTTCACCCACCCTCTTTCTCCTTTATCCATTCTGAGCAGGTACCGGGATCCAAATCTCATCGGGCTGGAGTCAACAGAGAACAGTGCCCCCTTTTTGAGAATTAATTCGGCACCTTTGGCCAAATGAAAATAAAAGCGCCCCTCACTTCAGACCTCCTCTCTTATGACCAGGCATCAGAACCATGGGGCCGGTCTTGAGCGCTATCGGGAATTCGGGGTTCGGGATTTCGAAATGCAAAAAACAAGGGGCGCTGGCTCCTCGAAACTCTGATACCTGATTTGCGATAAGCTCCACCTCAATGAGCTAGCCCCTACCGGCGAGAACCTAATCCATATGATCTACTTCTGAGTGACCGTAGTTAAACCCTCCATCTCCATCGGAGTTTCGACATTCACGATGTCATGATTCACAAGTCCTCTAGACTCGCGAATCCCCGATTCCTGATTGCTCCTTTCGTGCTAGCCCTTTGACTTGACCCTGGTCCAGGTGACCACCACCATATTCCCTCGACCATCTCTATCGGGGTTTCGCGGTTCTCATTTTTGAAGTGCACGAACTACTCATCCCCAAGATCCCCGATATCCCGATGGCTTCGAGTTCTCCGATGGGTGCTTTCTTGTCGGGAATTTCCCAATGATGTCGATCTTCTGTCACGCGTCCCTTCTGAGGCGGAGGGTCTAGATCTCCTTCGCTATTCCTTGCGTCCATGATTAGGCTCGCTTGACGTTTATGGTTGTGGCCTTTGAATAACTCTCACCTGACCGACTTTCAAAATCCAACCTCTATGTGTTTACATCAGAGGTCTCAAATCGGAGAGGAAAATATCCCTGTGTAGGTAATGTCTCTAACATTAGGCTCCACGGGGGATAAAGTCGTCCCCGCGATGCTCTAAGAACTCCTTCCGCAGCTTCAGTGCCTTGCTATTGGGTTATGGAGTCACTTATTAGGCCGAAAACATACAAAAAGAAACTAAACAAGAACTAAAAGACAATATTTACAAACAGAGGAGCCACCTAAGGTTCAAATAAAACATTTTTTTAGAAAATGCCCATTCACTGGGTTGTTGAAAACCTCTTCACCCTCTAGATCCTGCAACCCATAGGTGTCGTTGGAGAAAATCTCAGAGATTTTAAAGGGGCCGATCCATAGGGCGTCAAACTTTTTGTGCTTGCCTTTATCCTGTCTAGGTGCGTCCCACTTAAATACCAAGTCCCCGATCTCGAACTCCTTTTTCCTGACCTTCCTGTCAAAAGCCTGCTTGATCTTCTGCTGATGACTATAAGCTGCGTCCCTCACTTGTTCTCTGATCTACTGCACTTCCACTATCTGATGAATTCTTCTGATCATATGATCTGGTTCTCCCTCATAGTCTTGAAAGAACTTCGCCATAGGTAAGGCGAGCTGAGTAGGGAAAACTACCTCTGCTCCGTAGAATATTTGAAACGGCAAAGTGCCCAGAGACTTCTTCGTCGTGACACGATCGGCCCATAGAGTGAATTTCAACTTTGAATCCCAGGCTCTTTTGTTATCCTCTAACAATCTTTTGATGATCTTTATCAGGCTTTTGTTAGAGGATTCCGCTAAACCATTGTCCTGGGGATAGTAGGGGGTGGAGTGAACTAGAGAGATCTGGAACTACTCACAGAACTTAATTAAAGGTTCAGATTTGAAAGAAGCAACATTATCGGTGATGATTCTGCTGGGACAGCCAAACCGGGCTATGATATCCTCTAGGAAGCTGATAATTACTTTGTGTGATGCGCTTCTAGTGGGGACAACTTCTATCCACTTGGTGAAATAATCTATCGCAGTCAGGATCCATCTGTGCTGACCACTTGAGGGAGGATGAATCTCTCCGATGAAGTCCAACCCTCACTGTTGGAAAGATGTCGAAGCTACAATGGGTTTCAATGGCAGTGAGGTGAGTTGTTGCTTTCCTGAGAACTTTTGACATTTGGTGCAAGCTCTGATCTCCCTGCAAACATCGGCGAATAAAGTAGGGCAGTAATATCTAGCCCTGAGGATCTTATGAGCTGTGGTTTTCCAGAAATGATGCCCCCCACAAAGGCCTTTATGGAAATCAAACATAACCTTCTGGGCTTCCGGTGGGTTCAAACATCTCAGCAACATCCCTAAAGGATCTCTCCAGTACAAAACTTGCTCAATGAGACAATACCTGACCGCCCTGAACTTTAAAGCTCTCGCTTTGCTTTTTCCCATTCCATCGGGGGGCTTCAATTCTTGTAGAAAATAAAGAATGTCACGATACCAGGCACAATTTACCAGCGATAAGCTGTCTTGAGGGCATTGGCTGGGCAACTCAGTTTGTTGAGTTCCTGAGTGAGTGTTGAGGAAATTGACTCCCAAGGCTTCACAATTGGATTCAGCGAGTAGCTTGGCTAGGCCTTGCCCCTTAACCAGCTTGGTGGGCTTTATTTCCAAGTCAAATTCTAGAGTTTTTGCTATCCATTTGCCTCTTCTCCCATCTATGTCTGGCTGTACAAGAATGTCTTTTACGGAAGCTGAAGGAACGTATGTTGTCACTTTCGAATGCAAGACGTAGACTCTGAAAGCTTCGAGGGCCTTCACCAAGGCATAAGCCTGCTTCTCCATGATCTCGTACCGGAGCTCTACATCTCTCAATGCCTTGCTGAAGAAGGAAATGGGTTGTTCTCATCCTTCCGCATTTCTCTGCAATAAGACTGTCGCCACTGTATCAAAAGAAGAAAAGGAGAAAATTAGGAATTCTTTGGAATAGTCAGGACTGACAAGCACAGGTGCCCCAGTCAATGCTCTTTTTATTTGGTCAAAAGAGGCCCTGGGCTCAACGGTCCATTTCACTTCGTTTCCCTTTCTGAGAATGGCCGTGATGTGTTTCACTAGCTCGGCAAAATTTGAGACAAACCTCCTTAGAAAATTAATTTTTCCCAAAAAGGCCCGAACCTCTTATTTAGACCTGGGAAGTGACAAGGCTTGAATTGCCTCCACCCTACTGGGATCAATTCTCACTCCTTCTGCCGATACTATATGTCCCAATAACTTTCCTTCCTGCATAGCAAACAGGGACTTCTTGGGGTTTAGGGAAAGGCCAAACCTTCGGCATTTCGAGAAAACTTTTCTTAAGTGGCAGCGGTGCTCCTTATTAGACCTGGAAAAGACCGTGATGTCATCTATGTAGATCACTACAAATTGGTCTTTTTCTTCGATGAAGGCTATATCCATGGCTCGCTGAAATGTTGCTCCCGCATTCATAAGCCCGAATGGCATTTTGGCATACATGAACGTGCCCCAAGGAGTGGTGAAGGCTGTCTTTTCCCTGTCCTCAGGCATGATCGATATCTGGTTATAGCCAAAAAACCCATCGATCATGGATATCCTGGAGGCGCCAATTACCCTCTGCAGTATGTGTTCCATCTTAGGTAAGGGGTAGTTGTCCTTCTTTGAGATTTTGTTGAGATTCTTGAAATCAACGCAGAGCTTGATTTCTCCACTCTTCTTCCTTACTGGGACCAAATTGGCCACCCATTCTGAATACCTCAAGGGGACAATGATTTGGGAATCTAACAACTTTTTAACTTCCTTCTCCATGATGGGAAGTAACATGGGGTTTATCTGTCTTAGCTTCTGCCTGAAAGGCCTAGCTCCTTCCTTCAACAGGATCTTGTGCTCGATGACAGATGTGTCATACGTCTTGAGGTCTTCGTATGTCCATGCAAACACATAGACAAACTCTCTCAGCAGCTCTGTGTACTCGGCCTTCTGTTCTTTGGTCAAACTACTTGACAATTTGACAAACTTGGGCTCCTCCGTTGTGCCAATGTTGCATTCGGCTATCTCAGCATCTTCATTTGAAACCCTGCCCTTTACTGGAACATCATTCCCATCGAACAATCTCTCTAAAGGGACAAGTCCTCTCGGGATGTGATTACTGGGCAGCTAAATGATCTGATGATTAGCGATTTCATTTAAAAACCTCTTAGGACGAGGGTCACCTTCCAAATCAGGATCTTGGTCAATATGCAATGTAGAAATCTCGTCCACTGCTTGGAGAAACATTTCTAGTTCAGAATCATCCTCGAACACCTTCCAATGCTTGACATTGTCCGGTATTGAGGGCCTATACCTTATCTCAACATCATTTTTTACCATAGGCGGCAGAGGAAATTTGATCAAACTAGCTGAGACAGCTAAAGAATCGGCCAAAGCATTTTCTTCCCTCGGAATGAAAGAAATGTTAAAAGACAGGAAGAAATTATCAATAAGGTCCCATACTTCATTCTGATAATTTCTGAGTCGGGGATTATGGGCATGATAAGCATTCCTTACCTGCTGAATAATCAACTCAGCATCTCCGAATATTGCCACTTCTTCAATTCCCATTTCCTTTGCGGCCCTCATACCCAGAACAAGAGCTTCATACTCTGCCACGTTGTTGGTGACTTCGAATTCCAGCTTGTATGATAGGGATATGACTTCTTGACAAGGTGATATGAAAACCACCCCAGCGCCAACTCCTTCGCTAGAAGAAGCTCCGTCAAAAAACATCTTCCACACAGAGGAACTTTGAGGAGAAATTTGATGATCAGGGCTGGGATGTTTTCTGATTAGCAAAGAGCTTTCAGGGGCATCGATAAGCTGCAACAAGCTAGATCCTAAGTCGGTGTCAAGTGCAAAGATGGGGTGGTTGGTAGGTTCTGCTTCATCACTGACAATATAGGCTAGCTGGGCTTCTCTATATAATCTCCTTCGTTCCCCTCCAAAGACCGGAATGGTAGCATATGTGATATCCATCTGTAGTGTCCCTCCCAATTTTTTGATCCATGATCTAGACAACAACATACCGAATTTTGGGGGAACGTCGGCTACCACAATATCCATGACCACACTCTTCATGGGTAGCTGAAAAAGAGAAACCACCAGGTCCTTGATGACTCCCAGACATTGCACCCTCCTTGAATCAAAAGAGTATAAATCATGGTAGGCCCTGGTCACTTCTAATCCCAACTCTTCCATCACTATTTTGGGCATAAGGTTATGGGAAGCCCCTGAGTCCATGAGGCAGTTATGCAACACTTTATCATGTATATTCAGGGATGTGTAGAAGGGAGGGGATGAATCATCTCTATCTTCTACCATGGTCCCTAAGACGACTGCAGGCTTTTC
This sequence comes from Picea mariana, assembly GCA_032191745.1. Lineage (NCBI taxonomy): Eukaryota > Viridiplantae > Streptophyta > Pinopsida > Pinales > Pinaceae > Picea > Picea mariana. The sequence continues at coordinate 7,342 of JASDQU010251828.1, forward strand.
ATCTTGAAGGTTTATTGAGTCAGAGGGAGGCTGGGGGGGGGCTGATTGTAGCAACTTGGAGAGGGACCTTTTGAAGTATTCATTTTTAACTAGCTCAGAGAGGGGTACATGAATCCTAATCTTCTGAATCTCATGCTCAAAATTGAAGGGGGGGTTAGGTTTAGGAGCTTCTCTTACCTCAGTGACAGGTTCTTTGGCTGCTGGCGAAGCACTCTGAGTTTTATTTTCTTTAACTGTGGCTGCTGCAGTTTTAGTAGGCCTATCTGCTATGAGGGGCTTGTCTGAGCTGTCAACGTCTCCTTCTTTTCTTCTAGACCTGAGATTATATCTGTTAGAAGCGTGACCAGGCCTTTATTCTTTTCCCAACTCATGAATCTGAGCACTCATCAGTGATTCTTCATATGCTAACTGCATCAAATGGGGAAAAGGGGGAGTTTCTTCAATACAGTGAATTTCAGGGCCAAACTCGTCTATCTCCTCTCTTTCCTCATGATCTACCAGGTTATTTTGGAGGGGGTCTTGAACCCTTTGGTCTTCTCTGTCCTTTCCCCTCTGTTCCCTTGGGAAAACCTGAGGCATATTGTTAGCCGGTCATCTGAAACCTCTATTATCATTGTTTTGGGGATTTCTGTACATGGGCTTCCCTTCTAATTCCAACCTTTCTACCTTGGCAGCAAGTGATTTTAGCGTTCTAGCTGTCTCATTTGTCCGATGGGGCAGGGGAGAGGAGCTGGATGAGGAAGCTTCAGGCCTGTTCTTGGAGGTAGTTCTATCACCGACGTTCCTGAGTCGGTTGACAACCAATATGTTGGATTCTACCTCCACGGCTGCGTCTTGCATGTGGGCTAGCTTAGCAGCTCTTCTCTCTCTCAGCAGTAGGCAGAAATCAGGATCAAAGGCGCTGGAGTAAGTGATCATTGCAGAGGCTTCGGAGTGTTTTATCTCAGCAGGGATTCTGTTGTACATTTTATTAAATCTCTTGGAGAAGTTAGAAACAGACTCTCCTTCCTTTCTCTTCAACGACCCAAACTCTGTCATGTAATACATGGAGTCTTTTTTATCTCCCCACTGTCTCAAAAAGTCATTATCTAAAGCTTTGATCCCATCAATAGATCCAGGAGGCAGGGCCCTGAACCATTTTCTAGCCTCTCCTTGGAGACTATGGACAAAAATTCTCATCCATACGTCTGTGTGCATGATAACATTATCATCCGTGAAAGTGTAAAAGGCTGCTAGGTGCTCTTCCGCAGTTATGTCCCCCTCGCCTGTAAACTTGGGCAGCTGCTTAAGGTACCATTCTGCTGGGAGGTTATTGAGAGGTTGTGGTAGCACAAGGGGAGCATATCTAGCGGCTATGATGACCTCTATTTCGGTCATAGGGGGATTTGCTCCGGCCATAGGAATATTAGGTGGAGGAGAACTCAGAGGAGAAGGAGTTTGTGAAGGGGCTACCGGGAATGAATCTCGGAGTGGGGTGGGAAACAAGAGGTGATTCAAGGAAGATGGAGTGACAAGGATTTCTCCCTCCAATCCTAGACCAGGAGGGGAAAACTCAGCAGGAACACTTCTAAAATTCAGGAAACGGGAAACTTGTGAAGGAGGTCTATCAAGAAACTGAGGGGAAGAAAACGGAGTTCTTACAGAAGGAGATGGTGGATCACCTGTTTCGGTTGTGGAAGCTTCTTCTTCAGGGGCCTTTCCTTTTCTGAGGACCACCTCCGGATCGGTTTCAGGTGTAGCTAGGGGAAGCTGTGGATGAGACCGTGTGTGTCTGCCTCTGAAAGCCACAATTGATAGAACGGGTTCTCCCCAGCGAAGTCGTCACAATGGAGTCGCCAGGTGCACAGCAACAATCTCAATAGTTCTGATATCTGATGCACCTTCAGAATCAGCTAATCGTTGTCATTCAATCCCGGGGAAATATTCAACTTCGTCCCCAGCAATGGCGTCAGAAATGTTGGCGACAGAAGTCACTCCTGGATTGCTATCAGGAGCAGAGCCCGACGCCCATCAGTTTTTATGTCACGGTTTGTTTATAGATGGGGTGACTGAATGGAAGCCAACTCAAAACGATATCATTCCAACTCTAAACTAGGCCAAGCATGCATGGGTGAGTGAGGTCTTTATAAACTTAAGACAGTGAGTGTAGTAAAGGGTGAACAGATGGAAGACTTGTATGGAAGGAGTGCGAAGGTCTGTTACAAACGACAGGTTCCTAACAGACTGTAGAAGAAGTCATCTAAATGCAAGATCTTCTTGCACTTAAATACAAAAAACATAGAATACAATAATGCAACGATAAATCATTTATCATAACAGAACTGTAATAATTCGCGCGACTCAGTCAGTCACGAACTCTCTAAGCATGAGATGAAAACTAGATGGGACAAGAAAAATTGTCTGTCATAAACGAGATATCTCAAATACAGATGCATAAGCTGAAAACTAGAATAGCTGCTAAAACATTATAGTCGGGAGCTCTGCTCAACCATCGATCCATACAAAATGGCAAAAATGCCTTCATATACTCTTCCCTTCCTTTTGCCCAGCAGAGGCGTCTCAAAACTTTCAATGGATGGTGTCGCCTCAATCAAATCTGACCTGTATTGTTCTATCATACGCTACCTTTAATTCAGCATGGATCGCGCCAGGGGGTAGCTGAGCCCTTTGAATGTTTAACTGGCGTGTACAAGTTCCCCTGGTGAGTTGGAGACTCGGCATGGCTTTCCTGAAGAGAACCGGTACAAGGGACCCTCCTGAGTAAATTTCGACCGGGACTGCCATACTTTGCAATAAATGGGTGACGTGAGGTTTCACCCACCCTCTTTCTCCTTTATCCATTCTGAGCAGGTACCGGGATCCAAATCTCATCGGGCTGGAGTCGGCAGAGCACAATGCCCCCTTTCTGAGAATTAATTCGGCACCTTTGGCCAAATGAAAACGAAAGCGCCCCTCACTTCAGACCTCCTCTCTTATGACCAGGCATTAGAACCATGGGCTCGGTCCTGAGCGCTATCGGGAATTCGGGGTTCGGGATTTCGAAATGCAAAAAACAAGGGGCGCTTTCTCCTCGAAACTCCGATACCCGATTTGCGATGAGCCCCACCTCAATGAGATAGCCCCTACCGACGTGAACCTAATCCATATGATCTGCTTCCGAGTGACCGTAGTTAAACCCTCCATCAGAGTTTCGGCATTCACGATGTCATGATTCACAATTCCTCTATACTCGCGAATCCATGATTCTCGATGGATCCTTCCATGCTAGCCCTTTTACTTGACCCTAGTCTAGGTGACCACCACCATATGCCCTCAACCATCTCTATCGAGGTTTTGCGGTTCGCATTTTTGAAGTGCACGAACTACTCCTCCCCAAGATCCCCAATATCCCGATGGCTTCAAGTTCTCCGATGGGCGCTTTCTTGTCGGGAATTTCCCAATGACACCGATCTTCTACCACGCGTCCCTTCTCAGGCAGAGGGTCTAGATCTCCTTCGCTGTTCCTTGCGTCCATGATCAGGCTCGTTTGACGTTTATGGCTGTGGAATTTGAATAACTCTCACCTGACTGGATTTCAAAATCCCACCTCTATGTGTTTACATCAAAGGTCTCAAATCGGAGAGGAAAATATCCCTGTTCACGAAATGTCGCTAAGAGGTTCATTATGAAAACTAACCCCAAATTTCCCTTGATGAGAATGACAACCTCCTTCGGATCCCAAGGAAAGATATCAGTTGATGAAGAAAGGACTAGTGGTTGAACAATCAACCACCCCCATAAATGGAAACATGGGTTGTCAGCCCGAAGTACCGCAGTCACCTCCAGACCTAAGCTTCCTTCTGATAGAAGGAACAGGATAGGTCGGAAAAAAAACCTTGCAGGGTAAGAGGGATACACATGGGAGAGGAGACACCAGACAAAAAAAAAGAGAGCGTAAGCTCGCAAGGGAGATGCACAGAGATCTCCAGCGAGTCACGAATGGAAGGATGGGAGCTTGATGCCGAGGAGCATCTGAGAAACCTCGTCGAGGCCATAACCAAGAGTGAAAGTTCTAAGTTACAGAGAACAGGACCCAAACAAAAGCGGAAACGGAGAAAGAACCCTCAATAAGTGTGAGAATTCCCTGGTGATATCATGGCTTGGCACAGGGGTGGCCAGAGTGCTAAGAATGAATGTCTCTGGGCCTATGGTTGGGTGAAAGGACGAACACCCACAGTCAGTTGGTTGTTGGCAACCTGTAATAGATAAGCGAATTCCTACACTGTGTAATTTAGCTGTAACTATGTATGAATTGGTTATACTACGTATGCCTTCAGGAATGTGAATGAATTCTTAATGGTTATACTGTATCCCTTCTATTTCTACGTGATTGTATAATTAGGCAAGTAAGGAATTATATGGTTCAGACATGACTTGTTCTCATAAACTCTTGAGATTTGTAGTGTCTTAATCTAGAGCCACAAACTGTGAGCTCGTTGGCCTTAGGCGTAGTTTCATGTACGATGATTTACTCACCTAGTCGTTCTGAGTCCCTTGGAGGAAAGAGTTTGTTAAGCTCATGAGAGGTAGTGCAGATATGCACAGGCTCTCTGTGATGAAATAGAACCCCAGAAATCCTTGATGAAGGAGCATAATAGTTGTGTTGAAGGCTCTTCTAAGAGTTAAGTCTAGGAGAAAGAGCGCAAAGCTCTCAATTCCTCCATAGCTGACGAAGCTCAGGAAGGATAGTGAGTTTCAAATACCGAAAGAGAGT